>CM032228.1:46495000-46545000 GCA_019009955.1 Riptortus pedestris
GACAATTCCCCTTTGATGTATGCCGACGACCTATATAAAGAACCAGCCAGCCGCGAGCGAATCAGTTTTATTCTCTCCTGTCTTGATGTTCACATCAGTGCTACAGTGCGACTTAGTGCAGTGCGGTAAAGTGTTTTTATAAGAAGAACAGTGTTGTGCCGTGACTGTAAGTACCAGTTTAGTACCGTGTTGAAGACAGTGCAGTGCCGCGAAGTAAAGGACAGTGCAGTGCCGTCTTTTTGTGAATTTCAGTGACCGTGAGTGAATTATTGGACTGTGACTCATTGAAGAACAGTGACGCTATCAGTGCATACTGTGAGTAGCAATTAAGAACAATTAACCAAGTGTATTGTGCATTGTTAAATAAATTGTGCAGTGATAAAAACTGTGAATTTAATTTTGCAATCCAAAAGAACTCTTATTAACAACGTTTATTACTGGTTTTGTAATAAAACGTAACAATATATATATATATATATATATATATATATATATATATATATATATATATTGTACGCACTATCCTAGGGAGACCCCCCCCATATTCTAGGTTCCTGCCAATGGGGCGAGCAAATGCACATTTCCCGACTTCAGAAATTAGCAAAGATTTTGAGAAGGTACCACCCAGAGTGGGAAATATATGAGGAAGTCTGTTCTGCTTTATCGGATGAGACTATTAGAAGAACCGACATTGTTGTCGTATTAAGAAAAGAAGGGAAAGAAAGAAATGTAATGATCCCACAGTTCGATACAAAATAAGTGAGAAACAAGCAGAAGAAGTTAATTTAGGGGGAAATAGGCATCTAAACCCCCTGGCTGCCCATATTTTAAAGAAAAATATAATATAGAAAATTGGAATTTTAAAGGGTTACAGTTTGGATCAAGAGGAGTTTTACTTAAGATTAAATAAATAAGAAAGATGCCAATTAAGGTACTAAAAGCATCTATTAGGAAATTATTGAATTTCCATTTATGTCATAATAAAGTATAACTTAATTGCTTCCTTAGTAATATCTTCAACAGAAAGGATATTTATATAATAATAACCAAAATGAACATAATTACCTTAAATAAGGCAGATTGGGAGGCTGACCTTGGACCACAAAGAGTTTAGTTTAATTTATTTGTTATATATATGAACTCAATATTTAATAGTCCATATAAAAAGAAATATTAAGTTCGTTAATGGCAGAAATCGAAATGTCTAAACTATTGTTTCTCGGATTTAATGTTGTTATACAATCTACAAAGGGAACGCATTGAACATTTAAGATCCAACAATAGTGGTCAATGCATTTTTTGTTTGTCTACCTCGAATATTTACCTGGATGTTTGCATTTTTTAGTTTCAAGCCTTCAGTAAATTCCTACTTTAACTTCTTTCCACATAAGGAATATCGGAATATACATTAATGTAAAACTAAAGATCAAGTTCCTGAACGGCTGAAATCTGGAAGAGGAGGGTTTAGTAGGGCGAATTCCGAAAATCCAAACTTGAACGGAGCCCCTATCTTATTTGCAAATTTTATGGTCCGTACATAGTTGTTATATATATTTTTTCGGTATCTTTAATATTTATCAAGATATTTTAGTTTTTGCCTTGAGTAAAAGCCCTCTTGCTCATCTCATAATAGCCATAAGCTGTTATATTTTGAACCATTTGATTTAAAGCTTAAATACAAAATATTGCTTTCATTGAACTTTGTCTGTGTTTGATATATGCATTTACGTTGTTGTGTGATGAAATCATCGATTAAGATCATATGTTGGGAACTTGAAATGTTTATTTTATCTATACCATCGTCAATGGTTGAAATGGGAACAGGAATGGAGGGAGACCTATAGTTTAGGAAGGGAGGGGGATTCCACAAAATATATCTTTGTAAGTATGAGCACGAAACTAGTCTTGTTAAACCATTGATGCTCTGGAATAGTTGTTCTGAAGACTTTTTTGTAGCTCAAATATTAAGCAAATTATTCATACTGTCTTGGTTCAGCCTTCAGTATACCTACCCCATGTCAGATTTTTATTCAAAAATGGAGAAAATACGGGGGGGGGGAAGAGTTTAGTATTATGTTATACCAGCACGTGGGAAAATCTGCTTGCTTACGCAGCCCCTGCGTGTTTTTAAAATGTTAAATTTTTAAAATGTGATTTATAGATAGATAGATAAACATTCTGTATTTAAGTATAAACATTTTACAGGGGGTCCGAATTTTTACAAAAAAGAAATAAAAAGAATTATTAAAACACATAGGTAGGTACACTACTTCTCTAAAGTAAACATTAATTAATTAGTATATCAATAAACAATTTACATTGTAGTTAAAATAGCTTACTCAACGTTGGGTGATCTTCAAATTTGATACATAAGTAATCTTAAATTAATAGAAACAAAAATAAAAATAAAGAAATAGAAAGAAAGGAAACAAAAGAAAGATAAACAAGAACATAAAATTTCATTAATCTGCTTATATTAAAGGGGAAAAAAATAAATAAAGAATAAAAACAAAATATAATAATAAGTAAATGAAATAAAAAAGTGATAAATCAATCAAACATGATGAAAGCTCGTACTTTAAGCGCATTAATAACAAATTATAGGTATCAAAGGCCTTAGATTTGTCTTCTATTGTGAACAGTTCCTTGAGCTGTATATATGGAGAATCAAGAGAGTAAATATGTTGTATGTATGTGGAGTGGTAGAGTTAATATGTTTGGAGATGAATGCATTTCTGATGTGGCTATACATAGGGCAGCGGAAGAAGAAATGGTGGAGGTTTTCCTCTTCATAGAGATTGCAAATGCTGCGTAATTCCTCACAGTTAAGCTTGTATGCACTGCCATTCCAATAAATTTTGAGAACCTTGTCCGAAGAAAGTCTGCACTGTGCTATGATTCTTGTAACGTGGATGTTGTTAATAAAAATGAGGTACTTCTCCACATCGTAGTGTGCTTTGAACGATTGGTATTGCTGGGAAAATGAAGATTTAAGAACTCGCTGGATATCCAATGCTTTTAATTTTTCACTGTAACTCGTTAAGACAGTTTCTTTGATGGCCTTAAGTGTTGTCCAGTCCTGAGTTGTCCAAACATCCTCGTAATCTGCTTCAGAAATTATTTTTCTGAAATGTGAGACCCAAATGTGATTTATATTTTTAAGGGATAGTCTCTATAGTGCCCAATTAGTTCAGCATTTACCCTTTTAGCAGATTTCCCTTCAGGGAAATCAGCTATTGAGGTTGTACTCATGACGGAATTTTCGACATTTTTCTTCAAATGTCCATCGATCCTACTTAGTAGATGACGAAAATGAGGTCCGTTCAAAACTGTATATATATATATATATATATATATATATATATATATTTGTCTGTTACCGCTCTAGCGGTCGCAATTTTTGTTTGATCGTTACAAAACTCGAAATTTAGTCGTTTTATGTAAAAAGAAAGATCAAGTTCGTTAACGGCTGAAATCGGACCAGTAGGAGGAGGGGTTTAGAGGGGAGGATTTTCGAAAATTCGAAATATCTCCGTTACTATACGTCGGATCGAAAAAATGTATAAAATCAATCCTATTGCAAATTACATTTACTATAAATAGTGTTCTATACATATTTTCTGTATAATGAGTATTAACCGAAATATTTGAATTTTTAGTAATGAGTTCCGCTTTCAGTAAACCCCTACTCCTACTAGGGACATATTAATAATAAGCTGATATCTAATGAACCACCTCATTATTAGGTTAAATACAAAATATTGTTTTCAACAAAGCTTTATTTTACGAGGTACAAACAAATATGTTCTGTTGAACCCCCCCTTTTTTTTCTTGGACTACAAAAATCTGAGTGATTGAGATAGAAATTATTTTGATTCATTTCAAATTACTCCACTAACTATAGTAAATAGTTTCCAATAAAATTAATATTTTATATTCAGATATATATCTTTAATTGTTTGTTTTTCCGGTCTATCGATACTGCACTACAAGGTTGGCAAACCTGTTTGTTTACAATCCAGCAGTATTACGTTGTAGGGAGTATTAACTTATATTGTAAATTCACTGAAAGATTTCTCATTGCCGTTTGTAATTATTCACTAATATTCACGGAAGTGTTACCTGTATGTATATTTATCTATTGTAAACCTTCGCTGGCTAACCTGCTAGTTCCTTAATCATGTGAAAATCTCATAACCGTCTGAATCGTATTTTGCCCCCCCCCCTTTCTATTTTCTTCCCGGATTCCTAAATTTGGAATGGTTGTGATTAAAATTATTCTGGTCTATTATTAATTACTGTACTAGATCTAATAAATAGTTATATGAATAAAATTTATAACTTATATTCAAATATATTTCCGTAATTGATTTTATTTCCGGTAAAAGCTGGCTAACCTGATTGTTTAGAACTCAGACTGTTTGCTATCAGGAAGGTTCTTACCATTTGACTAGCCCTTTATTTGTTTACTTAATATTCACAGCAGTATTAAGTCTTACAAATAATGGATATTCTGTGGTACTATTTAGTGTTGGTGTAATAAGTGTTCAGAGCGCTGCTATCATTAACGGTAAGTCCATCTTTTGTGTTCTTGTTGTTTTTTGAGATTGAATTGTTTTTAATTTAATCTCGGAGCCTAACGGACGAGAGTTACTTTCCCGCCAAAAGCTAGTTCGGCTGTTTCTTTGACTGGCTCGGCTCTCGTGAAATTTCTCTATTGTAAAACTTCACGCGGGAAATCTGCTTAGTTTACGCAGCCCCTGCGTGACGGACTTTTTACTCTCCGGTCCTACTGATCTTGCGGGGGGGGGGATATTTGCAACCTTGTCCATAATAATATCGACAAAATTAACAAATCGATTTATATTTTGGTCTGTAAAGGCCATTCCTATATTTCAGAGACAGTGGCGATAGCACCAATTTTATCCACCATTTAATCAAACTTAATTAAATCATTGTCTCACTGCGACTTACTTTTTCTTCACGGCTACAGAAATGTTTTTGCTTTCACTGTTCACACTCATCTGAATTCGAAGCGTTAAATCGGGATTCGCCTGCTCCAGTTTTTCTTCGCAAATTGGCATTCCTCTTTCTTCAAGGCGATCCTGCCCATATCTGCCAAGGCCCAACTTTCACTCCTAAAGAGGATGCTAGATGATTCTCTAAAGTGGATAGTCTTCATCCATTTTCGACTTCATTGCGGCTTAGTTTTTACTCGCAATATCCAAGAGGACTAAGTACGTTAAAGCTCATAGTCAGCTGTTTAATTAGTGCAACTTTCTCCCAGACTTTTTAAGGTACCTAGAAATATGTTTTCTAGAGTATGACACATTATGTCTCGAACATTGGAATGCCTTGCAAAAACATGAGCCCAAGCGATAGGTTAAACTTTCAATCTCTATTAAATTCGTGGCAGCTATAATAAATAAGGACTCCAGAAGAACATAGTTCTTCAGAATGGAGCTTGGTGAGCTACTAAACTGTAAATGTTGTTTGTACACAACAATGACTTTGTGACCTTAAAATCTTCACAGTTGATCTAAACTGATGCCTAATTTTTATCTAAATATCAATTTTATTATTTACATTTCATTATTATTTTTTTCGTGTATAATAATTATTATTTATAGTTATATAATTGTAAATTTAATTTATTTGTTTATAGTACTCTTACTTCATGGATTTATTTTTAAATATAAAAATTGTAATTTGATTTGATGTTGCTTGAAAAAAGAAGCTAATATACCATGTATTATCATTAATGATGGAGCATGGAAAATGAATTCCTATACGGCAGGGGTACCGCAGAATTGAAAACATTTAAAAAAATTAAAAACTTTCAGAAGAACAGAAAATCTTTATTAAAAAAAATCTGATTTAAAGTCATATATATGTAATACTATCAAATAATATATACAAAAAGTTATACTACAATTCATTATTCCATTTGTAAGTAACTTTCGATATCACAATTCCAATGAAATGAATCAATAAATATCATAAAAGATAATTAATGCAAATTTCTATGACAAGCAAAGTCTGGATCAATCTATTGTATCTCTAATAAGATAAATTCAGGCATTTTTTTTATGTGATACGAAAAAAATGTGCAAGATCAGTTTTGATTTCCATAAATGAAGGAAGTCGTATGATCCCCACATCAGATATTTATTTATCCTAAAAGTACCTTTAAATTATTTGTCAATTACATTTTTTGACTTACTATGCACCAATTGATACACTGAACGGTCATATCCTACGTAATTTCAAATGAAATAATTTTGTTCATTTCAGTTAATAGAAGTAAAAGTAAGTCATGGTGTTCAAACCTCTTTAAACTACCTC
This sequence comes from Riptortus pedestris, assembly GCA_019009955.1. Lineage (NCBI taxonomy): Eukaryota > Metazoa > Arthropoda > Insecta > Hemiptera > Alydidae > Riptortus > Riptortus pedestris. The sequence continues at coordinate 46,501,346 of CM032228.1, forward strand.
TCAACTTGCATTTAAAAATGATCAATTATTATTTATTTTGTCACGAACTCATAAAATAAATTCTTTAGTACCACCATGGCTAGGAAAGGGTGGTACCCTGTGGATTACTCTTCCCAATTTGCCCTAGTAGCAAAACGTGAACTTTAATAAATAATAATTATAATAATAAACATAAAAGATAAAGTCACCTGGACGCAAATTTCTCAAATAAAAGAAGTGATTTTTGTCCTCAGTCTACGTTATCTACTATTTTCGATTAACAACCACATAAGATTATTTATTCATTCATGATTTGTCGGAATGTATAAATATGAACGTAATTGGCAAAATCTTGTTTCTGAAAGCAATATTATGTTTCACAGAGTAGTAAACGTTTGTACGGTGCCTGCACCTCAGGCATAACATTAAACGATTTATATTTTAGCAGATTTCCCTCAAGGGAAATCAGCTATTGAGATTGTAATTATACCGTGAATTCCGAAATATTTCTTCAAATGTCCATCGATCCTACCCAACAGATGAAGAAAATGAGATCCGTTCAAACTTCTATGTACATATTATATATCTATATATATATATATATATATATATATATATATATATATATATAACTGTATCTTAACGCTCTAGAGGTCGCAATTTTTGTTTGATCGTTACCAAACTCGATATTTAATCTTATTATGTAAAAATGAAGATCCAAGTTCGTTATCAGCTAAAATCGGACTGTTGGGGGGGGGGGTTAGAGGGGGATTTTCGAAAATTCAAAATATTTCTGTTATTATACATCGAATCGAACAATTGTATAGGACCAATCTTATTGAAAATTAAATACTCTATAATTATTGTCATAAATTTTTATTTGCTATCTGAATATTAACCGAGATATTTGCTTTTTTCTGTTTCTAACCTTCAGCAAACCCCCACTGATACTCATGTCATATTAATAATAAGCTGTAATATTATAAACCACTTTATTTCAAGGTTAAATAACAAATATTATTTTCATTGAACTTCTACATCTCCCCCTTTCTTTTGTTCTTTGACTACTAAAATTTGAGTGATTGAGATAAAAATCATTCTGATTCATTATAAATAACAGTACTAGATATAGAAAATAGTTTTCAATAAAATTAATATGTTATATTCAGATTTTAGTAATTGTTTTTCTTTCCGGTGTGGGTTATTAATATGGTGTTAAGTTTTACGAGTATGTTGATTTACCTAATGTAAAACGTAGGAAATCTGCTTAGTTAACGCAGCCCCTGCGTGACTGACTTTTTTTATCTTGTGCTATTGGTACTCCTTTCTAGACCTGACCATCTTCTGTCTCATCTCTGGCGCCCTCATAAATGTATATTTTGTATACGAAAGAATACAGATAAAAATAACAAGAAGAATATTCGAAATAATGGCTGAGAACGGAACTGCATTTTGTTTATTTTTCTTTCTTTGGTTTTTTAAGTGAGTTTAAAGAATCTACTTCTTAAACTTTCCGACAGGGTTCTGCGGTACATTATAGAAGCAAGGCGGACTTAAACAAAGTGTTTCAGAACTGCTATTATTCTACTTGAATTTTATAGAAGTTCCTGACGTGTACTTAATTATTCCAGGGCTTCATTAAGGAGAACGTCAGCTTACAGAAAATAAGAATTGGACAAAGCTGCTTAAAGGAATGCATATTATTATTGCTTGAAAATCTTTCTTTTCCAGCTTGAATATTGTCAGTGAAATCTTTCAATGCCCGAAGTATTTTTTTAAACTATTTATTTCCTTGTTTCACAGCAGAACAAACATATGTGCTGTAATTATATCTATTAACAAAATTAAAAAGTCCGTCACGCAGGGGCTGCGTAAACTAAGCAGATTTCCCTCGTGAAGTTTCACAATAGATAAATCTACATACTGGTAACACAATAGCACAGTCAGCATCAAGTGATTAAATACAAACGATAATAAGAAACCTCCAGACGGGGAGCACCTGAAATGTAAACAAACAGGTGTGCCAAGTTCTCACAGGAAAGAAAAAGAATTACAGAAATATATCAGAATATAACATGTTAATTATATTGAAAACTATTTACTATAGTACTGTAATTTATAATGGATCAGAATAATTTTTATCTCAATCAATCAAATTTTAGTAGTCCAAGAACTAAAGAAGGGGGGGGGGGCACGGTAACATATTTGCATTTATCTCGTATAATAAAGGTCTCTTGAAATTAATTAATTACGCTTCGAATAATGTGGTTTATTACATAATAGATTATTGTTTATGTAACATGAGTAGAAGTGGGGGTTTGCTGAAAACTTGAAGATGCAAATATTCAAGATAAGGAATAAATGTATAGAACAATATTTACATTAAATTTAATATGCAATAAGATTAGATCTATACAATTTTTTGTCTGACGTATGGTAACGGGGAAATTTTCAAAAATCCCCCCCCCTACCACTGGTCCGATTTCAGCCATTAACGAACTTGATCTGTCTTTTTACATTAAAAGTTTAAATATCGAGTTTAAAAATCACTTTCCAGAAAATGCCATTTTATAACGATATGGTTGTAGATTATTTATGTTAATTATACATATTATTATTTCGAAGAGAAGCCACTTTTATTTTAACCCTTCCATGACTCCTAAAATAGCCCCAAATATTAATTATAACTGTGTTTTTGGAAAATTATCGCATATCTATTTATTGAAAACCACATATCTCATCAAATTATTTATTCTGATATATTTCTGTTTTTTGAAAATCGCGTCATGAGTACGACCTCAATAGCTGATTTCCCTTGAGGGAAATCTGCTAAAAGCTGCTGAGCTCCCCAAACTAAGCAGATTTCCCACATGCTGGAACGAGACAAGAAAGTAGGAATAACTGGCTTAATGTCTGAGCTAAGAAAACAAAGTCCGTCACGCAGGGGCTGCCTAAACTAAGCAGATTTCCCACGAGAAGTTTTACAATAGAGAAATCTGCCTAATAACAACTGTAGTAGTAAGAAACCTCTAAACCTAAAACATTATTTAGGGCGTAATAACCCAGTAGTTTCTAGCCCCAAAAAACAGTTAACCTAACCTCTAAACCTATTCACGAGGGACGAATAGTTATAGAAACCAGAGCTCTCGGCGGAAAGTCCGAACATAGCCTACTGGTGACCACACGCAGAATACAAATGCAAATATCTCGGTTAATATTCAAGATACAGAATAAATGTATAGAACAATATTTATAGTAAATTTAATTTGCAATAAGATTTATTCTATACAATTTTTCGATCCGACGCATAATAACGGAGATATTTTGAATTTTCAAAAATCCCCCCTCTAAACCCCCTCTCCCACTGGTCCGATTTCAGCCATTAACGAACTTGATCTTCCTTTTTACATAAAACGATTAAATTCCGAGTTTGGTAAAGATCAAACAAAAATTGCGACCGCTAGAGCGTTAACAGACAAATATATATATATATATATATATATATATATATATATATATATATATATATATATAATTTTGAACGGACCTCATTTTCGTCATCTCCTGGGTAGGATCGATGGACATTTGAAGAAATTTTTCGAAACTCGCATCATGAGTACGACCTCAATAGCTGATTTCCCTTAAGGGAAATCTGCTAATATGCAGAACAATAATTGAAGTGTATCAGTAGTTTAACAATATTGGTTCTATAAGAATTTTCAATCCGACGAATAATAACTGAGATAATTAATTAATTAATAATAATTACAAAATTCTCCACCTCTGAACAACCATTATTCCTAGTCAATTTTAGCCATTAACAAACTTGATCATTGTTTTTATATATCACGTTTAAATACCGAGTTTTAAAGAGTAAACAAAACTAAGACAAATAATAGAAATATATTTATAGTTTTGCGTCATTTTCGTCATCTGTGCAGAATCAATGAACATTTAAAGATTTTTTTTTTCCGAAATCGGAATTGTTGGGATTAAGCCCGGCATAGGACAAGATCTTTTCCACGAACTTGTTATCCTACATATAAACTATCATCGTTTTAAATTCAGTAAATAGTAGAACTGAACTTAATTTTTTATAACATTCAAAATATAATATTTCTTAATTTAATGAAGTTAATAGATATTGATAATTTAATTTTGTTAACATGCAGATATGAGTAAATACATTTATGCCTGGGAGCAATAATTGGTTTCAAACAGGTTTGATCAAAAAAGCTCGTCGTGGAAGAAGATTCAAGAGTCTATACAAAGTAAATGACAGTAATTTCATCAAATATTAATGACTTAAATATAGATTTAATATTGAGATAATAATTAGGCGTATACCACATTCTAAAAAATAGATTAAACGAAGTTTTTGCGTGTCTTATTGAAGGCTATTGCCAGATATTTTGAGCGAGGAATTTCCTCATAAAGAAGGACGTAGAATATTAATATACAAATACTGGCCATTTTTTCCTCAATCATTTTCTACTGGACAGGCACTCATTATAGAAAATCTCATAAATTAAAAAGTCCCTCACGCAGGATCTGGGATGCTAATAATTTTTCATTTTAGCAGATGTCCCTTAAGGGAAATCAGCTATTGAGGCGATTTTCGAGATTTTTCTTCAAATGCCCATCGATCCTACATACCATATGACGAAATGGAGGTCCGTTCAAAATTGTATATATATATATATTTGTCTGTTACCACGGTTAGCGGTCGCAATTTTTGTCTCATCGTGACCAAACTTGTTATATAATCGTTTTATATAAAATGAAAGATCGAGTTCGTTAGCGGCTGAAATCGGAAGAGGGGAAGGGGGGGGGGTCAGAGTGGGAGAATTTTTTAATTCTTAATATCTCCGTTATTATGCGTCGGGTCGAAAAACCGTATAGAACCAACCTTATTCCAAATGTAATGTTCTATGAATGTTGTTATATTCACTTATTCACTAACATCAATATTAACTGAGATATTTGTATTTTTTTAGTTGTCGGCCTTCAGTAAACCCTCACTCCTACTCATGTTGTATTTACTAAAAACTGTTATATTATGAAGCACTTTATTGGAAGTCTAAATACTAAATATTCCTCTCATTTTTGAAGTGAAAACTTCTTTAGGCACGTTGTGCATCCCGTAAGGAAGCATTTGCGGGAGAGGAAAAAAGTATGAAATCGCGACCCCGCCACCGCCACCGCTAGTACTCAACTCAAAGCTAAAGGAGCTTCTTTTCTTCATAACTCCTGAACCAAATTAGCTAGAGTTTTCGTTCGCATACCATTTTAAAGAGGACAAAACCAGCATCATTTCGTTTACAGATACTATATATCTACCATTTTTACTTTCATAGATATTTTAATCCGAAGTTTAAATAAATTCGAATATTTAAATAAATAAATTCGAATATTTAAATAAATTCCGATATTTAAATAAATTCGAATCAAAACTGTTTGTATCCTACTTTAGCTACCATATACCGATTGTATCAGTTTTAGAAATTGGTGATGATGCTGGCAGTGATGATGGTGCAAGAGTTGTTGAAATTATGGATAGAAATTGATTTTTCTGAGTGTACTTAACTTATTTTTGTAAAGAATTTGTAATAATTCTGAAATGTAATTTTTTTCTTTTATGTAAAATAACTGAAATAATTATGCATAGTATTTTATATTGATAAATAAAACAATTCGTGGTACATTATTTTTTTTTATCACTATTATTTTTGTCATTTCATTTTTTCATGTAAAATAGAACATAACTGTTACTTATTGATAAATAACGAAAAATATTTTTAAAATAAGACTTCGTAAAAAAAATTTCCAGCAATGCCAAAATTGAGCGATCAAAGCTAAAGGAGTTTTCACTTCTACCGGCAGTCCCCTGACTGCTTTTAATTTTTTTAGAATTTTTATGTCTTGAGATAAATGCATTCACATGACGCAAGGGGTAAATCTGCTTAGTTAACGCAGCCTCTGCATAACGGACTTTTCTTTTGCTTCCTTGTGCGAAGTAGTGTCCCAACACCCCTTTTGACTAGTTTAGTAGATACGTCTGAACTTACGTACGTACCCTCGAAACTATCTCGCAAAACTTAAAAACGACTAGCTGTAGAATTTTGGAATGTCACATTAGGCTGTTGTATTGTCTAATTTTTCACTTTCCATTATAATAAAAAAGTCCGTCACGCAGGGGCTGCGTAAACTAAGCAGATTTCCCACGTGAAGTTTTACAGTAGAGAAATCTGCCTAATAACAACTGTACTAGTAAGAAACCTCTAAACCTATTCACGAGGAACGAATAGTTAAGGAAACGGCCACCAGAGCTCTCGACGGAAAGTCCAAACATAGCCGAATCCTGGCGACAACACACAGAATACAAATGCAAATATCTCGGTTAATATTTAAGATACAGAATAAATGTATAGAACAATATTTATAGTAAATTTAATTTAAAATAAGATTGGTTCTATACAATTTTTCGATCCGATGCATAATAACGGAGATATTTCGAATTTTTGAAAATCCCCCCTCCCACTGGTCCCATTTCAGCCGTTAACGAACTTGATCTTCCTTTTTACATAAAACGATTAAATACCGAGTTTGGTGACGATTAAACAAAAATTGCGACCGCTAGAGTGTTAACAGACATATATATATATATATATATATATATATATATATATATATATATATATATATATATATATATATATATAGATTTTTGAACGGACCTCATTTTAGTCATCTCTTGGGTAGGATCGATGGGCATGGAAGAAATTTTTCGAAAATCGCCTCATGAGTACAATCTCAATAGCTGATTTCCCTTAAAGGAAATCGACTAAAAATAACCAACCAAGGAGAAGGGGGGATGAACTTTGTTTTGAACCATTTTATCCTGAAAAATATCTACAAATTATGATCTACGACTTTTTTGACTCTATATACTGGCACGGAGACACCGTGTATTTTTTTCAACAACTATTATTTGTAATTAGTACTTTTAGCAGCTAATTCAATTAGTTTAGCTTTAAATTGTACCTTTTTTTTTATATATGTTGTCTTGTTAAGTGCACGCTTTAAAGCAATTTTCAAACAATTCGTAGTGAACACTAAATTACACAATGAGTTTCTTAATTGAAATTCAGTGATGGAAGATAAAAGAAAATTCTTTTCAATATTCTCAATAAGAGACTTGCCTATACACAGAGAGGTATTGCTGCTAACTGATCTGTAATTGCCCTGTCAGACCCAGCCTCTCTTGCTGCAACTACATTGATGTCAGCTCAATTCTCCATATGGAACTATTTACAGCTTTTTTGCAAACAACAGCTTACGCTTTGGTGTCAAAAGGGGCCCTTTGAAAATTAATTTTTAATCCAAGTACAAATATTACTCATTCGAAAGCTTGTCAAAGGTATTTAAAAGGGTTTAGTCGTAATATATGCGCTCCCAGACGTTGAAAATGAGGTCCGTTCAAAATTATAGAATAGTAAGGGTTTAGAGGGGGGGGGGGTCAAAAATTCAAAATATCTCAGTAATAATGAGCCAGGTCTTAAAATGTAAGAGAGCAAATCTTGTTTAACTATTGATGCCTACATTTGTTGTTCTATGCATTTTTTCGTAACTCAAGTATTCAGCGAGTTATTTTTACTTTCTGGTTTTCAGCCTACTGTAAGCACCCCCCCCCGCTCATCGATTTTGCATAGAAATCGTGTAATATGTAGTGAGATGAGATAACAAGAGTGTTATATACCTGCACGTGGGAAATCAGCTTAGTTTACGCAGCCCCTGAGTGACGGACTTTTTATATATTTTGAGACTTATGGTAACAAGAAAATCATACTGCTGTGGAGCGCGGCCAGTTAAACTGTTTTTATTTTCGTTATCTTCATATTTCTCCATTAACCCCCTTCCTATAAACCCCCATTCATCTTAACTCCATTCCTATAAACCCCCATACTTCCTTACCCCCTTCCTATAAACCCCCATTCATCTTAACTCCATTCCTATAAACCCCCATACTTCCTGAACCCCTTCCTATAAACCCCCATTCATCTTAACTCCATTCCTATAAACCCCCATACTTCCTAACCCCCTTCCTATAAACCCCCATTCATCTTAAATCCATACTTCCTAACCCCTTCCTATAAACCCCCATTCATCTTAACTCCATTCCTATAAACCCCCATTCTTCTTGACCCCACATCCTATAAACTCCCATTCTTCTTAACTCCATTCCTCTAAACCCCCATACATCCTAACCCCTTCCTATAAACCCCCATTCATCTTAACTCCATTTCTATAAACCCCCATACTTCCTTACCCCCTTCCTATAAACTCCAATTCATCTTAACTCCATTCCTATAAACCCCCATACTTCCTGACCCCCTTCCTATAAACCCCCATTCATCTCAACTCCATTCCTATAAACCCCCATAGTTCCTAACCCCCTTCCTATAAACTCCCGTTCATATTACCCCCTTCCTATAACCCCCCATTCTTCTTTACCCCCCCCCATCCTATATCTCCCATTTTTCTTAATCCATTCCTATAAACCCCCATTCTTTCTAAAACCCCTTCCGTTAATCTCGCATTCAATCTTAACCCCCGTCCTGTAAACTCGTTTCTTCTTGACCCCTCATTCAATAACCCCTCCCCTTTTTTTTCTTAATTCCTTTCCTATAAACCCCCATTCTTCTTGACCCCACATCATATTAACCCCCATGTTTCTTAACTCTATTTCTATATACCTCCCTTCTTCCTAACCCACTTCCTAGAAACTCCAATCGAACTTAACCCCTTCCTATAAAACCCCATTCTTCTTAAACCCCCCCCCCCATCCTATAAACCCCCATTTTTCTTAACTCTATTCTTCTTAACCCCCCCATCCTATAAACCCCCATTTTTCTTAATTCCATTACTATATACCACCAATCTTTTTAACCCTTGTCCGTTAACACGCATTCATCTTAACCCCCTTTCCTATAAATCCCCCATACTAACCCCCTTCCCTCAAACTCCCGTCATCTAACCCTTCCTATAAACCCCATTCTTCTTGACCCCCCCCCCATCCTATTATCTCCCATTTTTCTTAATCCATTCCTATAAACCCCCATTCTTCTAAAACCCCTTCCGTTAATCTCGCAATCATCTTAACCCCCGGTCCTGTAAACTCGTTTCTTCTTTGACCCTCTCAATAAATCCTTTCTATAAAACCCCCTTTTCTTCTTGACCCCACAGTCATATTTTAAACCCCCATTTTTCTTACTCTATTCTATAATAAACTCCATCTTCCTAACCCACTTCCTATAATCCATCTACGTAACCCCTTTTCCTATAAAACCCCCCATTCTTCTTAACCCCCCCCATCCTATAAACCCCCATTTTTCTTAACTCTAGTCTTCTTAACCCCCCCATCCTATCCCCCATTTTTCTTAATTCCACTCTATATACCCCATTCTTTTAACCCTTTTCCTTTAACTCGCATTCATCTTAACCCCCTTCCTATAACCCCCCATACTTCCTAACCCCCTTCCTCAAACTCCCGTTCATCTTAACCCCTTCCTATAAACTCCCATTCTTCTTGACCCCCCCCCCATCCTATATCTCCCATTTTTCTTAATCCATTCCTATAAACCCCCATTCTTCTAAAACCCCTTCCGTTAATCTCGCATTCATCTTAACCCCCGTCCTGTAAACTCGTTTCTTCTTGACCCCTCATTCAATAACCCCTTTTTTTCTTAATTCCTTTCCTATAAACCCCCATTCTTCTTGACCCCACATCATATTAACCCCCATTTTTCTTAACTCTATTTCTATAAACCTCCATTCTTCCTAACCCACTTCCTATAAACTCCAATCTAACTTAACCCCTTCCTATAAAACCCCATTCTTCTTAACCCCCCCCATCCTATAAACCCCCATTTTTCTTAACTCTATTCTTCTTAACCCCCCCATCCTATAAACCCCCATTTTTCTTAATTCCATTCCTATATACCCCCATTCTTTTTAACCCTTTTCCTTTAACTCGCATTCATCTTAACCCCCTTCCTATAACCCCCGATTTTTCTTAACCCCATCCTATAAACTCCCATTCTTCTTGACTCCTCATCCAATAACCGCCATCTTTCTTAATTCCATTCCTATAAACCCCCATTCTTCTAAAACCCCTTCCTCTAAACTCGCATTCATCTTAACCCCCATCCTATAAAGTCTCATTTTTCTTGATCCCTCATCCAATAACTGCCATTTTTCTTAATTCCATTCCTATTAACCCCCATTCTTCATGACCCCCGTCCTATATGCCCCCAGTCCCTTAACCCCGCTCCTTCTATCCCCTATTCTTCTATTACTCCAATCTTCTAAACCCCCATTCCTCTAAGCCACGATTCAGCTTAATTCCCATAAGGGAAATCTGCAAATAGAAACATGCCAGGGGTTAGCTAATACTTGATCGCTAGGCTCTCACTTGTATTCGGCTCCTGTCAGGTTTCCCTTTCTCTCGTTTCGTCCTTCGACGGGCCTGCCTTCATCCATTATTTCTATGAAGAATTGATTTATTCTCAAATTGATTGTCTATGCATAACATATATTTCTTAGCTTCGCGAACTTGCTGTTTTGTGGAACTAACTCAGGAAATCACCACAATCAGCTGTAGACATAGACTGTGAGACCGACAATGCTTCCTCTATGATTATAAACTGTGAGATTTTATAATAATTCGGATCCCTGAATTCCTGTTATTCTATCGACAGTAATCAACTTGTCAATCCATCACCTTACCACATTATACATTTCAGTTATATGAAAGTAAAGAATACATTTTTTGTTTTTATTTATTTTTTTAGAGTCCTACTATCTCAGTCAGAAGAATTACATAAAAGTCCATATCGCAGGGACTGCAGAAACTAAACAGATTTCCCACGATCATATGAATTACGCCAATCATGATTTCAGCTCTCTAATTATTCTCTATTTCTCAATTAATAGGAAGCCTATTTAAAGTTGAATCGAAATTCTTGCTGGATATGAGATGTATAGGGACTCAGTTGAAAAATATTGATTCAAATTGAAATTGCATGAGTAGGAGGGGAGGAGGGAGGGAGTGCGACTCAATGCTAAGAAATGCAAATGAAAATTTCCGTTAATGTTACAGATACAGAAACAATGAAAAATATAAAGAGAGAGAGAGAGAGAGAGAGAGAGAGAGAGAGAGAGAGAGAGAGAGAGAGAGAGAGAGAGAGTGAGAGAGAAGAAGAGAGAGAGAGAGAGTGAGAGAGAGAGGGAGAGAGAGAGAGAGAGAGAGAGAGAGAGAGAGAGAGAGAGAGAGAGAGAGAGAGAGAGAGAGAGAGAGAGAGAGAGAGAGAGAGAGAGAGAGAGAGAGAGAGAGAGAGAGAGAGAGAGAGAGAGAGAGAGAGAGAGAGAGAGACAGAGAGAGAGAGAGACAGAGAGAGAGAGAGACAGAGAGAGAGAGAGAGAGAGAGAGAGAGAGAGAGAGAGAGAGAGAGAGAGAGAGAGAGAGAGAGAGAGAGAGAGAGAGAGAGAGAGAGAGAGAGAGAGAGAGAAAATTTATATCAGGCCTAAGATATATTCAGAACGTTTATAAATACTAATGGAAATTGGAGGCAGGTAAGGATTGAAAGTAACGGCCAAACCAATATTTTCTAATTTCTAATTATATCCCTAAGGAAAAACAACCAAAAAAGAATCACGTTGTTATCTACTTGATAGGGATATTTTTACAACTGCCAGTATCAATATCTAAACAGCAGAACCAGGTCCTCCCCTAAATAAGATCTCTCTAAAAATGAATAAGAAGTGACCACGGACTCAATATTAAAAACATTATTTTAATTATAGGTAATATTTAATTCATATCATTTAATACAGAATTTAATATCATTTAATCTAGAATGGTCTTCGAATGTGGAGGAATAAATAATGTAGCTTCCAAATAAATAAGGTATTGAAAAAAATTGAAAGGTTACTTAAGTAGTGTGATATAAGCGGAGAAAAGATATTCATATTCAACAAATTACATCGTATAGTACAATCAACTTTATGTTAAATACCCCAAATTACCATGCTGTTCAGTAGTTAAGCACGTGGGCTAAATACTTCAGACGAAACCTGTTTTATCTCATCACTGCTTTTTAATAGATCTTATAAGCAGTAGCTATTTTCCTTTATACATTACACAAATTATAATCCAATATTTTGTTGAGCAGCCGTTTAGATTCAAGAAGATAATAATTGGTTTAAAAAAGGAATCTTTTATGGTTTCTTTAAACTCTTGCTGATAAAGAAAAAAACATGTTTATAACTATCAGCTTGAATTTATTCTGTTTTTTAGATAACACTATGCTCATTTGTACTTAGCATATTGCTTATGATATTCATATCGTCGAAATTTGGCCACAACCCAATTTTTGTTGAAGGTGAAATGGTGGAAGGTTTTCTACCTCGTCAAAATTAACCCTTAACTGGTGACGTACGGGTCGAAATGTTTTGCCATTCAGGATCAGACATTTTTAATAGAATGCTGTTATTCCCAGTACCTTCCCCCCTTCCTACACCCTCTCACGTCAGTGTGCTCTTGGCCTTCTAATTGTTAACATATTATAGTTACCCCTCTCCTCAGGTCATTGTGACCCAACCTCCCCGTTTGAGAAACTTTTTTTTTTTTTTTTTTGTGCAACATATTCGAAATGGCACGAAATATTAGTGATTCCCATTGCTGTATGAATGAATGAACAGGAGATGGAGAAGAAACACTGACCTATAGCTGGTCCCTACTGAGCTGACATCTCCGGCGAAACTGAGAACCTACTAGAGCAAGGGCAGCTACTGCAGAGGACGGAACATGCCTGAGCACGCCACTCTCACCTCTAACATTAATATTATCTCCAAAATGTCCATCCTGATCCAGATCTGTTCCATCAAATCCATTTTTTTTTCCTTTACCAAGCTGTTCGAGTACCACGAATTCAAATGCGTTAGATTCGTGGCCTTTCAGGACATGCTGCCGTATGTACAATGACTTAGTGGAAAGAAGTTCTTTTAGACCCGCTCTTAGCTTCCTTCCAAACATGTTGAGTCCATATCTGTAGACAGTCCGGTAATTTGAGAAGTAGGAGTAGAGATAGATACGTTTATATCTAATCAAATTCTGGCAAAAACTCAAATCTCATCCAGAATTGAAAGCACTTAATATATTAAATAGTAAGTTAAAAGAAAATGATCTCATAATTACAAAAGGAAATAAGGGCAAATCGACTGACATTATCCAAAGAGAAATGTATGAAGAAAAATCAACAGCCCTTTTGAATGATTTAGGTTGTGTGTAGTTCTTTCAGGGCCCCACAGGACAAAACTATAATATTGTCTATAAAACGATATATTTGTCATATTTTCGGACAACCCTCAAATGAACCCTCTCCTTTTTGTTCAGACAAACATGTAAACAGATATTGAAAAATGTTTATAACAAATAAAAATTTACTAAATTTTCATAGTAATTTAATATTTAAGTACATTTAGTCGATTTACTTTACTTGTAAGAGTTTTCAATGTGCGGTGATATACTTGTTAGTATTTTTGTATGTGAGCTATAATTGTGACACCTATAATTGTGACACCTATAATTGTGACACAGCAATAATTGTATACCTAGCATTGAAGATGCTAAAATAATCTTGAAAGCCGCCTCCGCATTGAACAATTTCAAGTGAATCTTTGACTTTTCTTATTTGACCTTCGTCAAAGTATATTTATGAGTTTCAATCCATTAACTTTGAAAAGAGTTAACGAAATCCCATTAAAGTATATATATATATATTTTTTTTTTCTTTTTCGGTTGACATTATAGAGTTTTAAAATCCTTAGCCGTTCCCCTAGCGAGATTCTTGATCCAAGATTTTACGTAGTGAGTGATGAGCTCGACGTACATCCCCGTTATCCAAGGAGAACCTGGAATGAGTTGTCGCCAGTAGACAGACGGGTCCCTTTTTTTTCAGAGGGTCTGTGGCAAGTTCACGCTGTCAAACTGCCAGTGGACGGGATCTAGGCCAGTCATAATCATTAGTCATTCCAAGAGGCTGCCAGGCGTATACTCCTTAGACTCCCGCCGATCCATAACCACTGTGGCACTAGCGCACTCTGGTAGCTAACTCGAGAACCGATGTTCTCCCATGGCGGGGATTGAACATGCCCGAACTTTTACCTTCAGCTTGCTGAGTGTTAGTGGTAGGTGAGCCCTTAGACCCTCACAGCGAACGGGGCTCCATTAGTATACTAGTATAGTACAGTAATAATGTACAATAATAATGTATACTACTATAGGGCTATATAGTTGATGCGTCATATTCGTAAGAGTGTGAGAAACAAAGTAACTAATTTATTTCCTCTACATAGTAACCCTATGTGGAGGGATTTTATTTTTCTGCACATCCCATGCATATTTGCATTATATGTGCATTTTGTCAAAACTTTTAACAATTTTTTATATAATAATATATATACATATTCAAATGTAAATAAGATTATAAAAATTAAACTTGATAAAATAAAACAAAAAACATTAAATAGTACAATTAAATAACCAATAAAAATTACATAATATTAATTTTTATTAAATATTTTTATATTACTATAAATATTATATATTACTATATATAGTATATATATTATATATAATATTAATATATTATAAATATTATTAAATATTAAATATCGTAACTAACTTTACGACATTTAAAGCAGTTTTATTTTTTTATTTTTGTTCAATAAACATATTTGATTATGTAAAATGGTTTTAAAATACTCACTGTACCATTGCACTATAATAAACAAGAGTTCAAAATACATTTCCGATGTAATCTGAGTTATGACATAAATTTGAAGTAGTATATTACGGCATTATCCTGTATAACAATGTTGCTAATAGCAGTGATTTGCTGACATTCTGAACGTGTAACAAATAATAGTTGGCAATAACAGCGATTTACAGTCCTGCTGCACGTGCACCAAATGATTGTTCTGTTTATGCAATGAAATAGTACAATTAAGAACAATCAAGGTCATCTAATGTGACCATCTGATAGCATCATCTAAATTATCTAATATTAGAAAATTGGCATTCATTCATGAATAGCTCAACCAAAACATCTTCATTTTTATTGATAAGAATTTTCCTCGAATTCAAAGTGATCATGCAGAACAAAACACGATAATAGTGAAATTAAAAAAAGTCCGTCACGCAGCGGCTGCGTAAACTAAGCAGATTTCCCGCGTAAAGTTTAAGAATACATAAATCTACATACCAGTAAATTAACATCACCATGAATATTAAGTGAGTAAATACAAACGATAATAAGAAACCTACCGACGGAAAGCATCTGAAATGTAAACAAACAGTTCTGCCGACTTCTTACCGGAAAGAAAAGCAATTATGAAATATATGTGAATGTTACGTATTAATTTGATTGAAAACTATTCACTATATCAAGTACTGTAATTTATAATGAATCACAATCATTATTATCTGAATCAATCAAATTTAAGAAGTCCAAAAACTTAAGAAGGGGGGGGGGCACCAGGGCATATTTGCATGTATCTCGTATAATAAAGGTCTCATGAAAACTATATGTGGTATTTAAGCATCGAGTGATGTGGTTTATTACTTAATCGAGTATTGTTTATGTAACATGAGTAGAGGTGAGGGTTTGCTGAAGGCTGAAAACTGAAAAATGCAAATATCTCGGTTAATATTCACGATAGAGAATAAATGTATATAACAATATACAAACATACATAATTTTGAACGGACCCCATTTTCGTCATCTAGGATCGATGGACATTTGATGAAAAATTTCGAAAATCGCGTCCCTATCCTTGAGAGGAAATCTGCTAATAAGGAGAGAATTCTGGAATAGATTTAGTTTATGCATAATTACAGAGAAATCCACTTGTTTCATACTCAAACTCTTGAAATCATTTTGAAGCTGCTAAAATGTTAAAATAACCAATATTTGATAAATTTCCTATACTCTATATATGTTAATTTGTTTAAGGCCATGGTACTCACATCACAAATTAACAATAAGCTAGTAGATATATTGATGGTGATAACGAAACGTGTTTTTTTCAAGCTCAAACACGAATCACTGTTTTCATGGGACCTTTACTCCCTGAGATAATTGGGTAAATTGGTAAAGTAAGGTTATTAATAAAAGTTCTAAGGTTTGAATTTGTATTTGATCCATAACAGTCTCGATATTTAAACACTTCAAATTAAAATTGAATATTGCTGGGGTTAATCATTATAACAGAACAGGAAGTATTTTTTTTTTTTTTATTTATTTATTTGAGAAGCCGCTGCAATGGCGATTCATCTTTTGACATATTGAAATATAATTTTACAAAATTAGATAAATATTAAAAATTTTACAATGCTAAATGTTAAAAAATAGACGACAATGTACAAAATGGCGATTTTTAACATGCTAAAATATAATTTCACAAAATTAAATTTTAGCATATTAAAATTTTTACGCAGTTAACATTTACAAATGTATAAAATGGACAAAACTAAATATAAATTGTTACTATATTTACAACAAAAGGAAAAAAACAAAAACAAAATAAAAATAAAACAAACAAAAAAAAACTAAAAGAAAAACTATAAATAGTTAAACTGGAAGAAGGCAAAACTTATATTCCAACTTATAGAACAGGAAGTAGTAGTGGGCTTTAAAAGAGTGGTGAAATAATAAATGTCTCAAAATCTCATTGACTATGATTGAAAAATGTAAAGTCAATCTTGTTGATAACGCAATATTCTAAAATTGTAGTTCTTTACTGATTTTGTCCTACTAAAATATTAACCGAGATATTTGTATTTTGTTTTTCTGTCCTCAGTTAAACCCAACTTCTAGTCGTGCGGGTTTCACCTGAAGGAACAGTATCAATTAACATACCATGACCAGTTGTCTAGTCCTGTTTACTGAGGCTCTTCATAAGTGGGGAAATATTGAGTAGAATGTTGGAAGACGATATCAGTGTGGTATCTACTTAGTTTACACAGCACTTGGGAGATAGACTTTAAGCAGATTTGGCCTAAGTGAAAAAATGCTTCTTAACAGGTAGGACAGTAGACCACGGTACCAAATAATAGTAACACTGAATTCATAGATTTAATTCATAAGTAGCACAAGTCGCAGTAGAGTCATCTTACATATGACACTGTTGTAAAAAAAAATACTTTGTACAGTATAGTTCCTGGAAGGTGAAAATGACAAGAATATAAATGCTGAAGTTTACTAACGGAGAAACAAAAAAAATCGATAATATTCCATAAAACTGTTTCTGCAGATCTCCCTCCATGTGGTTCGTTAACGGCTGAAATAGAACCCGAGGTGGAAGGGGTGGGGTTAGAGGTGGAATTTTGAAAATTCAAAGTATCTCTGTTATTATGAGGCGGATCGAAAAATTGTGTAGAACCAATCTTATTATGAACTAGCTCAGATACCCGGCTTCGCCCGGGAATTCATTTGAGGCTGAATGGTGATGATTCCTTTTTGGCAAGGCTTGACTTTGCACAATATTTTGACATTTACCCGTCCCAGTGTTTAGGGTGGTTAAGGGTACCCGTCGTTTCTGTGGATTTTTTAATAATAAAATTAATTTTTTATGTAAGACTTCACTGTCCTCCATATCGTCATATTTTCCGTTTCCTGTGCATTGTGCATAGATTTGAATTATTAAGGACAAAATATTAACATACATTAAAATTAATTTTTCCAGGTGCTGTACCTGGTAGTTCATATTGAAAAGAATTGTTGAGCAAATTTCTCTAAATAACAAATTAAACAACTTCTGTTATGTGCATATTTCCCGAAACCCCAATAAGAAACGAAATATCACTATTATTAATTTCAGGCCTCCCTTATAACCCCCACTCCTGCCCGTCCCTAGAAATGTTAGTATGGCTTATTATAAGGAAGGCGTTAGTGCTAATTGACATACCGAGTTTGGTTTAGTTCGGTTGAGTTTTTTGTGCCAAATAAAATTGTTGACTTCCGCAGTAGTTTTTAACGTATATCTCGTTTATAATTCGGTATACGACAAAAGTAAATATGATAAAAGTTACTCCAAATAACAAAATAAAAAACTTTTGTTATGTTCATATTTGCCGAAAAACCAATAGGAAACGAAATATCGCTATTTTTAATTTCTGGCATCCCTTATAACCCCCACTCCTGCCCGTCCCTAGAAATGTTGGTATGGCTTGTTATAATGAAAGCATTAGTGCTAATACATATACCGAGTTTTATTTATTTCGGTTGGGTCTTTTGTCCCAAATAAAATTGTTCACTTCCGCTACAGGTTTTAGCGTATATCTCGTTTATAATTCGGTATATGAAAAATGTGCATATAACAAAAGTTACTCTAAATAACAAAATAAACAACTTTTGTTATGTTCATATTTGCCGAAAAACCAATAGGAAACGAAATATCCTTATTTTAAATTTCTGGCTTCCCTTATAAACCCCACTCTTGTTCGTCTCAGAGGATATAATATAGCCTTAAATCTAAGTTGGGTTAGTAGTATTATACATACCAAGTTTCATAAAATTCGGTTTAGCCGTTTATGCGTGAAAAGGTAACAAACAAACAAACAAATAAACAAACAAACAGACACCAAATAAACAAAATGCAGTTATGGTGTCTCTGACATGTGAAACAAAAAGTTATCGTGAAATTTAGCGAAAAAAATCAATGTACAGACAGAGGTTACAATTTTATATAAATATATATATATATATATATATATATATATATATATATATATATATATATATATATATATACTAGCTCAGATACCCGGCTTCGCTCGGGAATTCATTTGAAGCCGAATGGTGATAGTATTTTTTTGGCAAGGCTTTACTTTGCACAATGTTTTGACATTTTCCCGTCCCAGTGTTTAGAGTAAATACCCGTCGTTTCTGTGGATTTGTTTATAATACAATTATTTTTTTATGAAAGACTTCACTGTCCTCCATATTGTCATATTTCCCATTTCCTGTGCATTATGCATAGATTTGAATTAGTAGTTTTTAACGTATAACTCATTTATACTTAGGTATACGACGAAAGTGTATATATCAAAAGTTACTCCAAATAACAAAATAAACAATTTTTGTTATGTGCATAATTGCCGAAACCTCAATAGGAAACGAAATATCACTATTTTGAATTTCAGGCCTCGATTATAACCCCCACTCCTGCCCGTCCCTAGAAATGTTAGTATGGCTTATTATAAGGAAGGCGTTAGTGCTAATTGACATACCGAGTTTGGTTTAGTTCGGTTGAGTTTTTTGTGCCTCTAAAGTCTAAGTTGGGTTAGTAGTAATACACATACCAAATTTCAAAAAATTCGGTTCTGCCGTTTATGCGTGAAATGGTAACAAACAAACAGACACCAAAGAAACAAAATGCAGTTATGGTGTCTATGACATGTGAAACGAAAAGTTATTGTGAAATTTCGCGAAAAAAATCAATGTACAGACAGAGGTTACAATTTTATATATATATATATAGATATATAGATTTAATTTACCATCAAGGTTGTTTTATGCATTTTTTCACTTTCCTGAATGTTAAACGAGACATTTGCATTTTTTTAATCTTCAGCCATCAGAAACATTCATTGTTAGTCATCGCACGTTAACAATAAGCCAATATATTTCGGAACGTCTCATCCCAACTTTAAACGGCAAATTGTGTTTCTGGTGGACCATATAATTTGAAATATACGCAAATACGCTGTGTGATGACGCCCTCAATTAATATTTTCCGTTCTGTATAAGAAAATGTTCGTACTATCTACACCATACTCTCTCATTTGCTGTCTCATTCAACACTAAAGATCATATTAGTTAATAAAGTCAAAAGGGCAATAGGAAAGGCGGTATATAGGGGTGTGGAATTCGGAGTTGGATCGAAAAATATTTGAGAATGAATCTTGTTAAACCTGGTGATGCTCTAAAATTGTTCATGTATGCATTTTCTCGTAATTCAAATATTAAGCTACTTATTTGTACTTTCGTGTTTTCAGCCCTCAGTAATCTTTTACTACTACTCATCGAATTTTTACACAGAAATAAAGAATATATGTAGTGAGATTTCATTAATAGTGTGTCAAACTAACACGTGAGAAATCTGATTAGTTTACTCATCCCATGCGTGCCTGACGTTTTCGTATCTACAAGATTACTCAGGGTGAGCAAGGGAATTTAGAAAGTTGCCTCAAGAGACAAGCAGTGAATCCCCGTTCCCCTCTGCACAAAACCACCTGAAATTCATGGAGTAAAATTCCATGAAAGCCAATAAATTTAAATCGGATGACCCATCTCTTTTTATCCTGTAGTCTACATAATCTGACTAATGAGAGGCTTTAGCCTGTATGAGTATAGAGACTAGAACTATAAAATACCAAAACAAAAACATGTCGTCAATGCAAATTTAGACATGGAGAAGAGCAACAGGTTATATAAGGACCACAATATAATAGTTTGTGCTATTATAGTTCTAAACATTTAGTTGTGTTGACCTATAATGTCTATACATCCTGTTGTCCTCCTCAATAAGGGGGCTAGTGGATTAGAAGAAGTGACTTTTGAAGGAAATCAGTTAAAATGAAGTTTCCATTTTCATGTATTTTACAAATTTTACCAACATGTAAGTAGGTATATAACGTGTATTGTTGCTTGTGGTTTGATTGATTTTAATTAAACATTCCATAAATTGTGTTATAAAAACTGTGACAAATGGAAATATGTCTATTTAAAGCTTCTGCTATATACACAGACAATTGTCTATTTATACAATACATATACGGGCACTTAAAAAAGAAAACAAATTTCACATTAAAATGATAAACTTGCAAAATAGTAAAATAGTTATTTATTATACAAGTGACGAAAGTAGATCATTTTACAACTCGAGTGAAACGTTTACCCACACGAGCGAAGCGAGTGTGGTAATTTCACGAGAGTTGTAAATTCTACTTTCGTCACGAGTGTAATATTAAATTTTTTCTGTAATCGTGTAATACATGATCAGATCTAACCAGAATATGAACAAAATTAGGATGTTGTGAAGATTATGGTATGTTGTTGGTATGTTACAAGCATAGTTATAAAACAACTAGTGATGATTGTGAAGTAGTGCAGTTATAAACAAGTGCAGGTTATAAACAAGGAAGGTAATTATTATTATATTTAAATTTTAAAATATATTGATTATTTCCACCAATAATTCATTCACATTTCAATTTATTTTGTTAAAATAAATTCTACTTTGTTAAGAAACATTTAAAAGCATTTAATTTCCAACTTCAAATTAATTTTTAATCTATACTTATTACTAATTAAGAAGGCAATTCACTTTCTTCACTTGTGAAGAAAGTGATTACTTTCTTCACTCTATTGCAAAATGTTTCACTTTCTTCACTCATTTCAGTTTAGTAATGTTACCATTATTCGACGATTTCAGAAAAAAATAATTCAATGCAGTTCAGTTAAAAGGAAATGAGCCACGTTCTTTAATAGTCAAAAGAGTTATAAACTGTTGAGTGTTATGAAGCAAAATGGAACTAAACAAACAATCAGGATAACAATACACTAACCTTGAAATATTTATGTATATTTGAACTGGTCGTGATTGCTTGGGAATGCATTGCAAAATAGATCATTATGTGCATATTCTTCCACATAGCTAGCCCATATCCATTATATCTTCTTGGGTTTGACTAATTGCACTATTGTTTGTCCCATTTGGTTCTGTCCATTGTGAGCGGTTTGTTCTCAGATCTAGCCTGGAGCAGAAAGGATATAGAATAGATGTCACTGGCATTCCTTCATTCATTTTCTCACCTTCGCCAATGGACATACTTATATGGTAAGACCCTTGCTTGAAATCAATGACCTTAAAACAACGTTGAACACACCCACTCGCGTGCGCATGTGCACAGATATATATATATATATATATATATATATATATATATATATATATATAATTCTACTGTACATGTGTGTCACTGAAACCCTCCTAAACGGCTGGACCTATTTGAATGGTTTTTGTATACGTTTGGGTGACGCCCTGGATTACTTAGATTCTCAAATCAGCCCGGCAGACGGGGCAGGAGTGGGGGTTGTAAGGGAGGCCAAAATTTAAAAATAGCGATATTTCGTTTCCTATTGGTTTTTCGGCAAATATGCACAGAATAAAAGTTGTTTATTTTGTTATTTAGAGTAGCGTTTGTTATGTTCACTATTGTCGTATAACAAAGTATAAACGAGATATACACTAAATATATATATATATATATATATATATATATATATATATATACATAATTTTATACGGACCTCATTTTCACCATCTCCTGGGTAGGATCGATGGGCATTTAAGGAAATTTTCAAAACTCGCGTCATGAGTACGACCTCAATAGCTGATTTCACCTAAGGAAAGTCCGCTAAAAATTAAAGTGGGAGCCAACAATTTTATTGGGCACTAACAATATAACCGAACGTAACAAAACTCTATATGTAAATTAGCATTAATTCTTCAATGATTATAAGCTATATTTAATTGTTTAGGTTCGAAAGGGAGTGGGTTTTATAAGGGAGGCCTGAATAAAAAATTCGCGATATTTCATTTTCTATTTGTTTTTAGACAAACGTGCACATAACAAATGTTATTTTTTTATGATATTAAAAGTAGCTTTGGATTTAAACATAATATTATTCAATTTAATATCCTAATCGCTTGAAATATCATGCAGGACGATGTCTGTCGAGTGCGCTAGTATATATATATATATATATATATATATATATATATATATATATAATTAGACCTTTCATAGGCAGCAAAAGCAAATAACACGATTACATTCCTTGATATTTCCTTAGTTTTAGAAAAGATATTTTATTTAAAATATACTATTATTAAGCTATAACCTCCCCCCCCATTGTTATTAATCTAAAAAGTCCCCCTTTGGACGGGGTTGGAATTCATTTAAGATATACTTTAGTTGTCGTAAAAGAAAACTTGCTTATACTTCCATCTGTACTATCAAATCTGGGTTTTACTACGAGTGGGAAAACCATATTTTCTGTGTCCCAAGCGTGGCTAAAGTTTGAGGGTTGAGGGTGAGGAAAGACTGTCCGTAAATTTGTAAACTAATGTACACCATGTGCTAAAGTCAGTCGTAATGAGTCACGCGAGATACGTACCTACATATGCGCAGACATCACTCCGAAGCTAGTAAAAATAGGTTTATGGAGGGTTAAAACGTATAATTCCGTTGAAAACTTAAAACTTAATTTTTTCTCAATTACAACACTTTAATTACTTAGTACTTAGGAAGTAAAACTATAATCATCAAGGGAGTATTTTGGAAACCAATTTTGGACGTTAACGATATTTGCCATTAATTTTACATGAAACGCTGATATTTGGAGTTTGGTTACGATCAAAAATAAAACCGCTATAGCTGTAAAAAAGGAAAGGAGAAATCAATTTTAGTGAATGGAAGCCTAGCAATCAATGGGTATCTAAGAAAAATGGTATTTCCTGTTCGAAGTGGTTGAAGGCTATCTAAATGAATGTCAACCCCTGAATCCCTGGTAGAAACCTAGGATCAACCCGCTGCCGCCATTGCAGTGAGATTGAAACCCTACCTCATGTCCTAGGTTTTTGCAAATGGGGAGAGTTGATGCGGAACAGCCGTCACCATAAAGTAAGAACAGACATAGCCCAACTAATAAAAATGTAATACAAAGATTGGGAAATCTATGAAGAAGATACGTGCAAGTCGTCTGATGGATCGCCGAAACGAGCTAGATCCCACAGAAACGTTCGAAACCAATATCAACCAGTTAACAGAAGTAGACGAGGAAAAGAAGACGATTTATGAACCTTTCTGTATTTCAAGGAAAAATACTAAACTGAAAAATGGAGCGTGAAAGGTTTGCTGATAGGTGCAAGAGGTGCAATATCCCAAAGAACAGCCGACATTTTAAAAGAACTGGGCGTATCCATAATGGACCTCCTGAGAGTTTATCCACTGTGGTAATCAAACATTCGGCGAGAGTCATAAATTATCATTTATATAAATAAAAGCACCAGATAAAGGTGCCCTCCTTTCCCCATGGTCCATCAAAATTTAATTGGAATTTTAAAAATAATAAGAGAGAACTTATTTAATATTATCCTGTTAGGAGGGTGTCCCTGAGGGAAACCCCGGTGGAGGGCAGCTTGTTTTGTTTATATATATATATATATATATATATATATATATATATATATATATATATATATATATATTCTGGACCGCTTATTTAGTGCCTCTACATATGACCCTAATTCTAAAATATAATAACACCACCGTGAATATTAAGGGAATAAATACTAACGATAATAAGAAAACTCCCGACGGAAAGCATCTGAAATATACACAAACAGTTCTGCCAAATTACAGTAATTTATCTGAATATAACGTAAAATTTGATTGATAACTATTTACTATATCTAGTACTGTCATTTATAATGGATTAGAATAATTTTTATCTCAATCAATCAAATTTTAGTAGTCCAAGAACTTAATATCACTATAACATATTTGCATTTGTCTCGTAAAAGGTCTCTTGAAAACAATTTATGGTATTTAAGCTTCGAATAATGTGGCTTATTAGATAACCGAGTATTGTTTATTTATCATGAGTAGAATTGGGGGATTTCCCTTAAGGGAAATCTGCTAAAAGATATGAAAGCTGAGCCATTCGATATAGATGAGATGAGAACATAGTCTTCTCAGGAGAAAGTCAAGGCCCTTCGTATTGATGAAATTCCCTGTCTTAAGTTTTTTTTTAAAAAAGTACACGTTTATTAATTTTGAAGACTTCACTCAGATTATAGATGTTTCAAATACAGCTCGATCATATTTGTATTAAATTGTTGTCGCTTAAATTAAAGTAATTCAATTTTCTGGCCTATGATGTCTGTTCGCCTACATGATTATTTTTAACATTATGGATATCAAACGAGTCAGCTTAATACGCCATTCCTACATATAAATAAAACAAAAATACCTCAATTAACCACAATAGTCTTATATTTCGATAAGACGAATAAGAAATAAATCTGACGTAGTTTCTAGTTAACTGAGTTATGGAGGCAGGAGTTCCTGAAAGCAAGGAGTAGTCCAATAAAAGTTTGGGAGGGAAAGATGATATTTATTATTGGCGTTTGTTGTTGAAGGTGTCCTTCAACCAAACTCCATTCAACCGTAAAGAGATGTTTCTATTGTAATGTGATACTGTGTAAACAACTTTTATACTCTTAGAAATAAGACTTTTATTTGGAGATGTATTGCTAAAAATTACATTAAACGCTGAAACTCAACTTCTTTCCCGTCTATAGTGCATAAAAATGAAATTATTTTGTTTTGTTGCTGGCCCCCCATCGATCCTACCCAGGAGATGACGAGAAAGTCCGTCACGCAGGTGCTGCGTAAAATAAACAGATTTCCCCCGTGAAGCTTAACAATAGATAAATCAACATAGTGGTAACACAACACCACCGTGAATTTTAAGTGAATAAATAAAAACGGTAATAAGAAATCCACGGTACGGTAGTAATACACATACTATGATTCATGTAATTTGTTTAGGTAGTTTTGGCGTGATAAGGTAATAAATCAGACAGACACCAAAGCTAAAAATTATTGATATTGTTTCAGTGGTATTTGAAACGAAAAAGTATCTTTAAATTGTGAAAAAAAAAATCAATGCTCAGACAGAGGTTACAATTTGATATATATATATATATATATATATATATATATATATATATATATATATATATATATAAACATTTCGAACGGACCTCATTTTCGTCATCTACAAGGTAAGATCGATGATATGTTTCGAAAATCGCGCCATGAGTACAGCCTTAATAGCATATTTACTTGAAGGGAAATCTACTGAAAGGATTGATATATCTTTAAAAGGTCACATACCAATATAAAATACGTTGAGATTTATAAGTAAAGATCTTAAATTTAACCTTTTATTACTTATTAATGGCATACATATTTGACTGGACTAATATAAAATCTAACCCGGTTGGCGAAGCGGATATTCGATAGGCCTTCTTCCAAAGCCAGAATTAAAATTGCGCTTAATGAATGTTGACCATTACAAGTATTCGCAACTGTTCAGCCAGGTCCTAAACAACACAAATATAATTGTGGGTCCGAGGAAAGTAAACAACATGGACCTTTTATCCTACCAGGCAAAACTTGAAGGAAACTATGACACATATTCCGAAAATTAATTTAAGTGCCTTCCAATTATTTTTAGTATACGAAATCCAGGGAAGATCGGCGGTACAGAAACGAATCAATCTGGATGTACAAAAATGTATTGTGGGGGAAGCAAAGCCTATTTTGTTCACCCAAATATAAAAGGAGAGTTCAGATAAAATTATATATTACACCTGGATTTGTGGTAATAATTTTAACTGATATTTAAAGTTTTAAGTGGAACTAAATAATAAGTTCTTTGAAATGATAAATTGGTTCACAAGGATTTGGGGTTTACAGAATTGGAAATACAAGCTCGTTATCATCATTCCACCGAAGTAACTGTATTTGTATTGTGTCTGGTCAATTAATATTATTGTTTTTTTGTCACAAATGATGCCCATTAGCGATAAATAAATTAGAAATAAATAAAATCCTTAGTCCCACCCTGGCAAGAAAGGGTGGTAACTTATAGATAACCCGTCCCAATTAGCCGTAGTAGCAAAAAAATGCACGTTAATAAATAATTTTTGGGGCTCAGACTAGACATGTGAGTTAAAGCGTTGGTCTTAATCTCACATGGAAAACCTGGAGTGGCGAGTTCGATTCTCGCCTGGGCAAAGGAAATTATGTAGTGAAGGAATTCATTAAATAACATCCTAAATCTCACCCTGGCTAGAAAAGGGTGTTAACCTTTAGATAACCCGTCCCAATTAGCCAGAGTTGCAAAAAGTGGACGTTAATAAATAATAATAAACGTAGCCTCACCCACACTTTTTATTGTTTTAGAGCAAAGGTTTTGCCCTTTTTGGCATTTACTATCTTCATTTAAAAATTATTCTCCAAGTCAATATAATCATAAATACCCAGCAGGGGAATAAAAACATATATATGCTCAAAAGCCTTAGCCAATGTCATACTTTTTTAGCAATAGTTATTGAGACCTGAAGATATCTTTTATTGTCATAAATATTTTTATTGGTACAGTAAGGGAAACGTAAAATATACTTTTGACATTGAATGTTTTTATTAAGTTTCATACAATACTGCTATTAATACAAATCATAAACATTTTAGTAGCTGTAGTTCATAAGGGTCATAAAACATTTCCACAGTTAATTAAAATGTGGTAGAAAGAATGAATTTTAAGAAAAAACTTCAATTCTTACTCAAGCATTGTTTTATAATTATATTTTTCTGTAATCGTTGAATAATGGTAACATTACTAAACTGAAATGAGTGAAGAAAGTTAAACATTTTGCAATAGAGTGAAGAAAGTAATCACTTTCTTCACAAGTGAAGAAAGTGAATTGCCTTCTTAATTAGTAATAAGTATAAATTAAAAAATAATTTGAAGTTGGAAATTAAATGCTTTTAAATGTTTATTAACATTGTAAGAATTTATTTTAACAAAATAAATTGAAATGTGAATGAATTATTGGTGGAAATAATCAATATATTTTAAAATTTAAATATAATAATAATTACCTTCCTTGTTTATAACCACACTTGTTTATGACTGCACTACTTCACAATCATCACTAGTTGTTTTATAACTATGCTTATAACCTTTCACAACCATGCTTATAACCTACCAACAACATACCATAATCTTCACAACATCCTAATTTTGTTCATATTCTGGTTAGATCTGATCATGTATTACACGATTAAAGAAAAAATTTAATATTACACTCGTGACGAAAGTAGAATTTACAACTCTCGTGAAATTACCAGACTCGCTTCGCTCGTGTGGGTAAACGTTTCACTCGAGTTGTAAAATGATCTACTTTCGTCACTTGCATAATAAATAACTATTCTGAGAAATGTAAGAGAACATCTATTATATTAACTGTATATCTCAGTTTAAAATGAAAATAGTCTCGTTTATACGTGGTATTTCTTTTCAGGTTTGAAGCACTTAGAAGGTATAAATCAAACATTTGTGTTAGGGGCGTGTTTGTTTGTGCTCTCTGATTACAAATGCCCCAAGAACAGACATGTCCTTGCCTCCTCACATTTATTCTTTGCACTATCACAACAAAGGTAAATATTTGTGCTGAAGAATTGATATTTTCTTAAGAGTTTATGACGAGTCATTTTTCCCCTCTTGTTGGATCTTAACTCCTGCATTGGAATACAAAACAAGTATTCGTCTCCTGACTCTCATTCATGTGTCAAATCGCATATCAATTTGTTTTTAGAGATCTAGCGGCGTTTACTTCTTGTCGCAAATTTTGACTTATTTCTCCAATTGTCCATTAGTCCTACCCAGGAGAAGACAAAAATGAGTTCTGTTCAAGTTCATACCAAACATTAGCCTGAATGTTCAGCAAATTAATAATTGACGTAACTCAACAAAATATCAAAAAGAAAATAACAACCTTATTTCACCTTCTAGCTTGGACTACAGAAAATAAGCTGTATTTCCCAATGTCTGGTATGTCACTTTAATAATTTCCTCTCACCACATATTATCTATTATTTATAAAACTAAAATGGGAAGAGGAGAAGTTTTACTAAAAACTGAAAACAAGAAGATATGAGTTTAAGAAGATTAGTTCTATAATATTAGCAGATTTCCCTTGAGGGAAATCAGCTATTGAGGTCGTACTCATGACGCGATTTTCGGGGAAAATATATATATATATATATATATATATATATATATATATATATATATATATATATATATATATATATATTATAGCCTGTTAACGCTCTAGCGGTCGTAATTTTTGTTTGATCGTTACCATACTCGATATTTAAACGTTTTATGCAAAAAGACAAATCAAGTTCGTTAATGGCTGAAATCGGACCAATGCGAGGGGGGGTTTAAAGGGGGGATTTTTGAAATATCTCCGTTACCATTCGTCGGATCAAAAAATTGTATATAACCAATCTTATTGTAAATTAAATTTACTATAAACATTGTTCTATAAATGAATTCTCTATCTTGAATATTAACCGAGATATTTGCATTTTTATTAAATTTGGGCCGATAATGGAGGACAGTTTCCCGCCAAAAGCTAGTTCGGCCGTAACTGTTCGGCTCTCGTATGGAGATTTCTCTATTGTATAACTGCACGTGGTAAATCTGCTTTGTTTACGCAGCCACTGCGTGACGGACCTTTTTTTAATTCGACTCATAATAAAATTGATAGCTTTATTTTTTTTATCCCTCCCCCCATCTCCTAATCCAGCTATTAACTAATATGATTCATTAGTGTTGAATGAAGAATGTTAAATTTGGACTATTGCACCGATTAAAAAAACATACTAAGTACTCTCACAAAATAAAGGCCCGTTGGCATACGATGACGAAAAGAATGTGTTAACCGAAGGCTGATAATTAAAAAATGCAAATACCTTGTTTAATATACAAAAATATTGTATATGCAACATTTACAGGACATTAATATGTAAAAGATTTGTTCTAAACAATTTTTTGATCCTACTCTAAATCACTGAGATACTTCAAATTTTCAAAATTCTCCCTAGAGCGTTAACAGACACACACGCAAAGCTTTGAACGGACATCAATTTCGTCTTCTCCTGGATAGGATCGACTTCCGTTAAGGAATATCTGCTAAAACAGACCAGGTAGAATAGGACTCAGTTGATTCCCAAGTTAACCTACTAACGGTATTTAGCAGTATTTATCCAAAATATTATGGATAATCGATTGCTACCAATTTTATTTGTTAAGGATTAGAGCTAATGAACTATAACAAAATTGTTGCAGGATTACGAATAATGAACAACAAGGAGAAAACAAACGTAATTCAAAGGGAAAGCAGGCGATTGTAGGTTGGTAAGCTAGTAGGACAGTGTTGACTAACACTTTCCTCGTTGGACAGAGAAAATAACCTGACGGAATGTTCACATTCCATCTAAGGACTGTTTTTGAATAGTAATTGAACAAATGTAAGAGGAAATTGTATGAAGTTATATTTCTTCCCGAAATTTAATTTAAATTTCAATCAGAAAAGTGGTTCACAATTGTCATTTAACCATCGAGAAACTCACCCCCTGGTCGAAATCATTAACTAGCCGAAAAGATTATTTTATATCCAGCCATTCAAGCGATATTTCTCATATTTATACATTTACTTGAATGAAAAATTCAGGACCAAGAAACCTAAAACAATATTTACAAAGTAGTAAAGATAATCGAAAAAAAATCGAGGAGTGCCGTTTTTGCAGAAATAAAATTACACTGGAAGAGTATGGGCATTAAAGAAAGGAAACCCTTCCCAACAAAAGATCGTGTTAGAACATAATTAATAGATATTAAAATTCTTCGGAAGTAAAATAAAATCATTACAGTGAAAATTAAGGAAATATGTACATAATACGATAAAGTCCTTCACACAGGGGCTGCTAAACTAACTAGATTTCCCACGTGCTGATATGACACAATAGTATCATATCTCAACGCATTGCTATCTGAAAAGCCTGATGAGTTAAAAAAGGGGTTTAATGAAGACTGAAAAGAGTAAAGTACGAATACTTCTCATATTATTTGAGTTATGAAAACCTACATTTATCAACTGTTGTGAATGAAAATCAATAGTTTAACAAGATGGGTACTTAGCGTTTTACGACCTGACTCATAATAACGTAGAAATACTGAATTTCCGAACCCCACCCTAACCCCTCTTAATTCTGCTCCGCTTTCAGGCATTAACTAATATGACCTTTAGAGTTGACAGAAAGGTTAAATAGTGAGAATGGTATAGATTAAATTAACGTTTTTGGGTAAAATATTTCGTGAGGGATTCAGCTGTTATATTGAGGAAGTTGGCTTTGTATTTTTCGTTCGTTTACAATACTAATTCACGTCCCTGGTCGTAAGATTATTACTTGAATCTATTATATCACTGCATTTCTAATGTTCAACTTGAATTATAAGTATGGCTTTCATGGGGTTTTTACAAAGGGAGAAACAGAAAATAGAATGTGAGACCATGTCATCAGTGTCCCATTACAGGTAATGGGAAGTATTCGTAGTTTACACTGCTTCTTACAACTCCAACGGACTTCTTCTAGAAGGATATCTTTTTGACGCATAAAATGAAATAAAATCAGACATTATTTACTTTGAGACGTTTAAGTACGGATTATATTTTTTATATAGTTGGTTACTAACATTCACTTGGGACGGGTTATTTAAAGGTGACTACCCTTTTCTAGCCAGGGTGGGACTAAGGATTTCATTTAATGAGTTCGTCATTGGAACTAAATTCATATTGCCAAATTGGGTATTATACTCGCCTCTCCAGGCGACCAACAGATACTGTGGTTAGAGGTTAAACGGTGACAGTGTGATGGTAAAGGTCTGCAAAAATGTTAAATAATCCTACTTAAGCCTGTCAGTCAACGAATATCTTTGATGTACTTTTCAGAGGCTCAGTGCAGATTTAGCGGATTTCCCTTAAGGAAAATAAGCTATTGAGGTTATACTCATGTCGCACTTTTTGTTTAACGGTTTCCAAATTGTATATTTAAACGTTTTCTGTAAAAGTAAAGTTCAAGTTGGTTAACAGCTGAAATCGGACATGGGGTTGGAGGGGAATTCGAAAAATCTGCGGGTTGTTGGAATGCGAAGGATCAAAAAATTGTGTAGAACCGATCTTATTGGAAATGTAATGTCCCATAAACGTTTTTATGCACGTTTTTTTTCGCTATCTTGATTATTACCCGAGATATTTGAATTTTATAGTTTTAGTCTTCAATAAACCACCACACGTACTCATTTCATATAACAATAATCTGTTACATTACGAAGAACTTTATTTGAAGCCTAAATACCAAATATTGTTCTTATTGAACTTTTACGCTTTGAGATAAATGCAAGTACGTGACGACGTGGGAAATCTGCTTAGTTAACGCAGCAGCTGTGTGGTGGACGTTTTTATAATATCAGGTTTTATTTATTCCAGTCCAAAATAAAATACTTATTTTTTTTTCCTCCACAACTCCTTAAAGGTTGCTGTTTTCCCTGAATTCTAAACGTTCCACAAACAAAAAAAAACACCTAATTGTGGCCAAACGAAAGTCCAAATGGAACAGTATGTATGTTCGTGCCCATAAAGAGCGTGAGAGCTCAGAAGGTGTTAACAAGTAGGTTAGAGAGACTCGGTGACAATGCAATGCGGAGATATGGACGAGTATTACACGGCTGGACCTTGGCTTGCATCTGGGGTACTTTCCTCGGCTAACAAGAAGCTTTTCTCCTGGACCATCTCCGTTGCCACGGGCTAAATCACCCAGCCCATTTCCCAGTAGTCGCCCGGGTGAGAGTGGAAAATTATCTACTTTTATACTCCACTTGCCTCGCCAGCCACTTGGCCCAATGACGCCGAGGACAAAAGTGGAATTGTAAAGTCGCCATGGAAGACGATAGAGGGGGAAATATAGGTGGAACATATAAGAGGCCACAATATTATTGATCATTTAGATAGGGGATGTGGTTAGCCGAGAAGAATAAGGCGCAGAACTTAATTCACATGGTAAACTATGAATCCCGGGTCCGATTAAGCTATAAAAAGTCCGTCACGCTAACTGCGTAAACTAAGATTTCCCACGTGAAGTTTTACAATAGAGAAATTTCACTAGAACCGAACAGTTACTGAAACGGCCGAACTAGCTAGCAGGAAACTCACTACTGCAACCGTAGTTAGCCGATCTCATCACGTCCGTTACGCTCAATATCTCGGGTAATATTCAAGATAGAGAATAAATGTATATAACAATATTAATAGTAAATTTAATTTGCAACAAGATTGGTTCTTTACAATTTATCGATCCGGCGTATAGTAACGGAGATATTTCGAAATTTCAAAAAACCCCCCTCTTAACCCCCCCTCCCACTGGCCCGATTTCATCCATTAACAAAATCGACCTTTATTTTTACACAAAACGTTTAAATATCGAGTTTGGCAACGATCAAGCAAATATTGTGACCGGTATAGCGTTAACAGACAAATATATATATATATATATATATATATATATATATATATATATATATATATATATATAATTTTGAACGGCCCTCGTTTTCGTCATCTCCTGGGTAGGATCGATGGTCATTTGAAGAAAAGTTTTGAAAATCGCGTCATGAGTACGTCCTCAATAGCGGATTACCCTAAGGGAAATCTGCTAAAAGGCAGCACCCTCTTGATAAAACGAATTAGCAATTGTACCATAATAAGAAGTATACAAAATAATTTAAAGGAGAGAGAAGAGGTAAATATTTCGTTGTGACTAATATATAATCAGTTAACAACTAACGAAATCAAAGAGCTTATTATTCAAAACAGTTAAACATTTTAGTTGCATGTTATATGAAGATTATTTTCTTGACAAAAGCCATCATTCTTACAAAATTCCCTATAACTACATTGTACTCGATTATTTCACTTTAAAACAGCAGTTTAAAGTAAAACTACATTATTATTAATAAATATTTAACTTATTTTTAAAAAAAACAAAAACACGTATTCCTTTTTTACTGGTAGACTTTCCTCGCAATTGTCCTACATGTTCCGTAGTTTACATACCACATCTCCAGAGGTCATTCCTTTTCAACAATTAATAACATTAATTTATAAACGCCCAAAGCGAATTCTTTGCTACATTAACTCATTTATAAGCTCTAACAAAAATAATATTTTTATTAAATTTAAACACATACTGTTTACTTCCAGTTATGAACTGGTTGTCCCTTCTTTCACTCGTTGAAAGGAGGCTTTCGTACTGGGAAGGTCCTTAAATCCATATATATTTTATATGTAAATACATTCCATTGTAAAATACACATATAATAAATGGTGTTCATATCTTTGAACTTAAATCAAAAAATATTTACTATATATATTCATTAAATATATTTAAAATACAATGGCAATACATTATTATAATAGTTCAAATTAAAATTGTAATAACATTCCAGTTACAGTATAAAAAAATATGAAATCAGGCTTAAATAAACGACAATCAACTGCAATGGATGTCTAGGTCTCTGATTCTTGTGTAATATTTCATCCTGATAAAAAGGTAATAAAAATATATATTAGACACAATTCATTTATTTTAGAGACCTCAATAAAGATGCTTTTATTTTTTAATGGTCTGGGAAAAAGACATGTTTTTTTTGTTTTGTTTTTTTTAATTTGATTAACTTAACGATTTCATTAATTGAAAAATATGTTTATTTAAGCTCAAGGTCTTACTGCACTAACTTTCCATCAACAGGTGCTATTATAAAGAATAGATCTACGACTTCTCTATAGTGAATTTGTAATAAGAATACGTTACTGTAAAACGTTTTCATTAATGCTAAATGGAGAGCAAATTAAATATGGAATTATAAATTTCACTTCTTTTATTTAAAATTATGAATTCATTTATTTTGATGACCGATATGCCAGGTAATGTACTGTTTTCAGATTATGGTCGGCTCATATAATGCCAAGAAAATATAGGTTTTAGGTTTTGTTCTGACATGCATTTGGTTTGCTTCATAAATTGTGACAATATTAAAACCTCAGTCACGCAGGGGCTAATCAAATTTCCCACCCGGTGGTATTCGAATTCGCATGTATCTCGCATAATAAAGGTATCTTGAAAACAATTTGGTATATAAGTGGCTCATGATATAACAGCTTATTGTAAATATGGCATGAGTAGTAGCGGGGGTTTATTTAAGCGTGAAAACTAAAACATCCAAATATCTCCATTAATATTGATTATTGATAAAATATGTACCTAACAACATGTATAAGGTAATTTAATTTACAATAAGTTTAGATGAATACAATTTTTCTATCCGACGTAAAGTAACGAAGATATTTCAAACTTGCTAAACAGGTCCAATTTCTGCCACTAACGAACTTGATCTTTCTTTTTTTCATAAAACGATTGAGTTTGGTAATTCAAACAACAATTGCGACAGCTAGAGATTTAACAGGTATATATGTACTTATATATATATATATATATATATATATATATATATATATATAATGTTGAGCGGACATCATTTTCATAATCTCCTGGGTAGAATCGATGGGCATTTAAGGACATTTTTCAATGCGGACACCTACTTTCACTGCATTTGCACACAATATTTGCCTGTTTTTTTTTTACTTTACTAGCAATGACATAATCTCTTATAAAGCATTAAAACATTAATTAATGTTTAAAAGCTTTTAATAACTGCGATAAGCTTGAACATTGAAATATATGTGTTTTAACTAGTATTAAAAGGCTAGGAGCTTTTGATTATTTCAAGAGTAAAACTTTAATGGGATTTATAAATTCCTTTCCAGGAAAATGTCTTGTGTCAACCTTACTACTTGAATATAAATAGCGTTTGATGTCATGAAACATCAAACGTTGTTTTCCGTCTGTTATTCCAAGTAATTTATACTTTATTTTTGTTTAAAGACTGAGTTATAATTTGAATGGAACGGAGAGGGTAATAAAGGAGCCTTGATTCTTCCTCTAAAAGCTACGTAAACATTCAACAAAAAAAAAATCAAAACAAATTTTCTGTCAATATGGCGTGCTGTGTCAGCTATACAATAGATTTCCTTTGTAATTTCTTGAGAACGCCGCTTCTAAAAGGTTCACCACTCATTCTGATAAAACCAATTTACACAATAGTGTGTCATTCTATATTAATAGTAATTAACCACATCGTAATACAACGTAGGCTTTTATTTACCAGAGTTGCCTCAGGGTGTCGAAAATTCTACATTTAAGGAGGCCTCTATCGACCTCAACACACGCACACCTGTATGTGTGTGTGTAAATACAGATCTCAGAATTTATTGCAAATAATTGAAGGGTTGCTAGCAAATACCCTACAATAGTACCCTAGGCATAAAAACTAAAATATGAGTTTGAGGTGCCATTATGTAGTATACAGTATTATTCGTATACTGATGAAATCGTCAAAAACACCTCTCGCCGGACTGTTTCCGAAGTTAAAAATATGGCTATTCCGTAAAAACCCCACTAGTCCGGAACGCTTCGACTAAAGACGTTCTCCAACTTGCTGACTACCTGCAACATGCTGCCAGCAAGGCGTTTTACACGGGATTGTTTGTCCCAGCTGCAGTAGCCGACCCACCTTGTCTTGACTACGAAACTAACAATGATGACAATAGTGATGGTGTGAAGATTGATTTTTCCAAAGTTATTGTACACGTCATTCAACATTTTGCTTCTTAATTTTTCTTAAATTGTTAATTTTTCTTGTTACAATTTTTAAATCAAATAAACGAGTAACTCAATATGCCAAATACTATTTCTTCTACCTGATCATGTTATGTATATGACATTTGACTATTAGGTTTTTGTTTAATTCCACCGAAAACCCCATTAGTCCAGAACATTCTTGTTCCCCATTGAAAGAGGATATATCTGTAAATTAGTATAGATAACATTCCTGATTCCCAAGTACATAGTTCATTAAAAAATATTAAAATTTTACTGCTTCGTGACGGTTTAATAGACGGTTTTTGTTAATTTATCAAAAAAGTTTTTTTTTGTCTAGCGGGGTTTTGTTATCATTCCTTCAGTTATAATCAATAAATGAATTAAAACCCCTTAGCTCGAAACCTTCCATATATACTTTTGTTTGACCTTTACCAATCCGTAAGTTTAAGCGTTTCATCTTAAGATCAAGTTCATTGATGGCTGAAATAAAACCAGGTGGAGTAGAGGTTTATGGAGTAAAATCAAAATTTCAGAATGTTTTGTAAATTTAATGTTCAGCAAGTTTTTTTTTTATTTTTTAAATTCAAATACTGAGCGATTTATTTGTAATATTTTTATATCTCCATTCTCTGAACTACTACTCCTACAGACGAGGTTTTCACTCAATGTGATAGAACCACTAAGAATATTATCCTCAACTTAAATTTCAAGATTTCTGTACAAAGGATTCTTATTAAGGGAGGAAAATAAAAACCAATTTGAGATGGTATTAGCGAGTGGTAATGTGCTTTCTCACCTACAAGTTTGAGCATCTTAAACTTTGAGAATAACCGTAAGGAGCTAACAGAGTTCAAGAACTATATTGTAAATATATCTATTTTTATAGGACTTAGTTACATATTGGGTAAGTTTATGATGTACGTTTCAGTAAATCTAATAGAAGCAGAGAACCAATATGTTTTTGGTTACCCTCTAACTTGACCACATTCGCTACATAAATACAATTTATAAAGAAAGGTTTAATTTCCAGTAATATTTTTTCGTATGTTTTAAATTTATTTTATTTGTTTGTGATCTGCTATTTTCTTAATATTGGTAATTACTTTTTATTAGTTTCAGCTTTTATGAGCTGCACGCCCTAGTTGCGGAGCTTTCAAAATGTTATATATTAATTGATAACATCATTAAGCGGACTAAAATTAAATAATTAAATAGCAAATTCTTTATAACTACCATACTGTATATGACACTTTTTTTCTATAAGTAATCTCTTGAATTGACTACCAAATCTAGTCCTATTATAAGTAGAACAAAGTCAAAATTAAAATAATTTTATTTAGATTGGAATGATTTGAATCCTTATTCGATTCCCATGAAAACATGTGGAATTCAATTAAGGATGTTAAATAAATTATTATAGGTAAATTAAAACCCCTAGCGCTTGACTTTTAAAAGGTGATGATAACCCGTCTAAATTGGACTTAGTTCCATATAGCAGGCATAAATATTAAATTTACAGGCGTGAATATTTAAATAGGTTGTTTAAAAAAATATTCAAGTAACTTGTTAGATTCCATCAGTATTCAATTACTTCATCAAGTTTTTCTTGTAGCCACGTTTTCCACTGTATCTTCAGATTATAACTGATATGATTTAGTAACGTAATATTACTACATACTTTGAATTCAAAGCTTGTAAGAAGGATGTGCCTGTATGAGTTGTGAATATTAATTCATAATAAATGTGGTTTAGCAAGGAATGGAAGAATTGCGTAACATCAAGTATTGCTGGTGAATATATTATTAAGTCGTGAGAAGTTACGTTTCTTGAGCACTTCAGAAGTTAATATGCGCGTATTATTTATTGGTGTATGTCGGCATTTTGATGCACATAAAATATTTAAAAAATGGCAGAAAATTACAAATAATTATTATAAATTTTAATTTTGAGATATGATTTGGAATGTTCCACTGAAAGTGAAAGTTACTTAGTGCTTATATAAAGAAATAGTATTTTCTTTCTATCAGTCCTTCGATTATCTTGGATAACTACAAACACGAAAATTTAAGGCATACATTAAACCGCGAAATAAAAGTAACGTCAGTCAAGAAGGAGCTGCTTGAACTAAACAGATTTCCCACGTGCAGGTATATCACACTTCTGATTTCCTCTCACCATTTATTCTCTATTTTTATTAAAAATCCGATGAGTTGAAGTGGGAGCTTCTTAAATACTGTAAAGAAGAAATTACGAATAACGCGTTAATATTTGATTTACGAAAACATGTATACAAATAAGAACAATTGTGGGGCAACAATAGTTTAAAAATATTGGTTCTATAACATATTTCCGTTCGGCTTATTACAACGGAGATATTTTAATTTCGATTTCCCCTCCCACTAACTCCCTCCCTTTATTAAAAATCCGATTTTAGCCATTAAAGAATATGATATTTAGCGGCAAACGGGTAAATATCAAGAATGCACAGATCAAATATAAATTATTCGAGTGACGAAATAAAATCTTAATTGCTGGCATGATCATAGAAAGTATTTGCAACTATCTCATTTACTAAAGATCTGTTGAAAACAATATTTGCTGATTAAGATTGGTATAAAACGTTTCATGATAATATTGGCTTAATGTTAAAAAGTTTTGACTTAATATTCAAGATACAGAAAAAGTTTACAGAACAACATTTACAGACAATTAAATTTACAAAAAGATTGTATATATCCAATGTTGAGATCTGACTCACAAAAACGGATTTATTTTGAACTTTTGATATATAATTTTGAACGAACAAATTTTTGGCATCTTCTAGTTAGGTTCGGACATCTGAGGAAATTTCTAAATAGTCGCGTTCCCTTAAGGGGAATCTGCTAAAATTTCACTTTATGGGAAACAAATTTCATTCTTCGACTGGATGAGCAGACGGATGGCATTCGAGTTGTTCCTCAACACCGAGTGAAAAATACAAAATTAATAAAGTGATAGAAGTCCAATGCTCACAGCAGTTCAAGCTCATAGCTAAACAAAATATAATGTGCGCATTGATGAATATTAATGTTCCATTTCCGAATTTTAATATTTAAATTTTTAATTTAAAAATTATTGATCTCTAGGAAGAAAATTCTTGGATGAAACTAATGAGTTTGGGAGAAAGTGTAAATTCTTTAATGAATTATGTAAATTTAATTAATAGCCGATGTGTAATAGAAAATTCAGCAGATATTTAAATAACTTGAGTAGGATGGTGGAAGTAGGTGTTGCCAAATTACAGAGAAACAGAGTAGAGAGTCGGTGGTATGAAAACTTTCTTCTTTATTTCTTTAATTAATATATTTACAGCCTTCTTAGTAATATTTTTCTTTAATGAAAATTAATGTACACGAGTGCCAAAGGAAATGTTGAATTTTGAAGTTGTTAAAGACATAGTCACATATCATCAACGTACTAAATTTCAATGCTTCTGGCATTTAACAAAAAACAAATAACTAAGTGTAGAATATAGTCAAATAAAAATTCCATACATATCTAAAAACATACAAATGTAAGTCAAAAGGAGAAAAAAAAGTTAAAAACAATATGAAACTATCTAAATTAAAAACGTAAAACTAATTCATAGATGAAAACTTTTGCTTTATCACAAACTGGCCAATTTCGGGGTAAAACTCCATGAATGCATCCAATGGTGCAACAAGGGTGACAATGAGAAGAAAAAAAAAGTGCATCACGCAGGGGCTGTGTAAACTAAGCAGATATTCCACGTGCTGGTATTACACGCAAGGAATCTATTCTCCCCATATATTTTCTATTTCTAAGTAAAAAAAGTGCATCACGCAGGGGCTGTGTAAACTAAGCAGATATTCCACGTGCGGGTATTACACACAAGGAATCTATTCTCCCCATATATTTTCTATTTCTAAGTAAAAAAAGTGCATCACGCAGGGGCTGTGTAAACTAAGCAGATATTCCACGTGCGGGTATTACACACAAGGAATCTATTCTCCCCATATATTTTCTATTTCTAAGTAAAAAAAGTGCATCACGCAGGGGCTGTGTAAACTAAGCAGATATTCCACGTGCTGGTATTACACGCAAGGAATCTAGTCTCCCCATATATTTTCTATTTCTAAGTAAAAAAAGTGCATCACGCAGGGGCTGTGTAAACTAAGCAGATATTCCACGTGCTGGTATTACACGCAAGGAATCTAGTCTCCCCATATATTTTCTATTTCTAAGTAAAAAAAGTCCGTCACGCAGGGGCTGTGTAAACTAAGCAGATTTTCCACGTGAATTTTAGTAATAGATAAATCTACATACTGCTATCACAAAACAAACAAGAGCCAACAACAAGAGAGATCTCAAACACCACCGTGAATAAATACTAACGGAAATAAGAAATGTTTCTTCTAATTTCAATAACCTGCCGACAAGAAGCGTTAGGTTAGAAATGTAAACAAACGGGTCTGCCGCTACACACCGGAAAGAATAACAATTTCTGTAATATATCAGAATATAACATATTAATTTTATTGAGAACTATTTACTCTACCTAGTACTGTAATTAATAATGAGTCAGAATAATTGTTATCTCAATCAATCAAATTTTAGTAGTCCAAAACCTTAAGACGGGGGGGGGGGGTCACCGGGACATATTTGCATGTATCTTGTATAATAAAGGTTTCTTGAATACAATTTTTGGAAATTAAACTTCGAATAATGTGATTTATTATGTAGGAGAGTATTGTTTATGTAACATGAGTAGAAGTGGAGGTTTGCTGATGGCTGAAAACTGAAAAATGCAAATATCTCGGTTAATATTCAAAATAGAAAACAAATGTATATTAATATTTATAGTAAATTAAATTTGCAATAAGAGTGATTCTATACAATTTTTCGATCCGACGTATAGTAACGGAGATATTTATAATTTTCGAAAATCATCCCCTCTCCCACTGGTCCGATTTCAACCGTTAACGAACGCGATCTTCCTTTTAACATAAAACGATTAAATACCGAGTTTAGTGACGATTAAACAAAAATTGCGACCGCTAGAGTGTTAACAGACAAATATATATATATATAGACGGACCTCATTTTCGTCATCTCCTGGGTAGGATCGATTTACATTTGAAGAAATTTTACGAAAATCGCGTTATGAGTACGACCTCAATAGCTGATTTCCCTTCAGGGAAATCTGCTAAAACAGATAAGTACAAGATGGGGTTTGAGTTTCCGTCAAGAGCTAGTTCGGGCCGTTCCCTTAACTGTTTGACTCTCTATTCTGAAATTTCTTTATTGTAAAACTTCAAGTGGGAAATCTGCTTAGTTTACGCAGCCCCTGCGTGATGGACTTTTTAGTGTTGACTGAAACGGTTAAATATCGAGTATGGCATAGATCTAATAAACATTTTCGAGACAAGACACAATATCATAATTGATAAGTAATCACACTAAGAATTTTGAAATATCTCGCATAATGTAGGTCTCTGAATTCAGCATTCGGTGTTTAAGGTTAGAATAATGTGGTTCATGATGTAACAGGTTATTGTTAATATGACAAGTGTAGGAGTGGGAGTTTACTGAAGGCTGAAAACAGTAAAACCCGTTAATAGCTCCGTTAATATTCATGATTAACAAAATATGTATATAATAAAAACATTCATAGGTAATTAAATTTACAATCATATTTATCCTTATCAATTGGTTCTTCACCATCCAGCATCTCTGGATAAATCATAATGCAATACTCACCAACTTTATTAACAATCTAGACTGATGTCCTTATATAGAGCTCCATTAGTAATTGTTGCTGATAGTCATGCCCTACCTCCATTATATAAAATGTCTTAGCAATCTAGTGTTGCAAT
Source organism: Riptortus pedestris (assembly GCA_019009955.1). Classification (NCBI taxonomy): domain Eukaryota; kingdom Metazoa; phylum Arthropoda; class Insecta; order Hemiptera; family Alydidae; genus Riptortus; species Riptortus pedestris. Next base: position 46,543,814 of record CM032228.1, read on the forward strand.
ATTAAGATAATTGCAACGAAAAAATAAATTATATGCCGAATATCTGAACCGCTTTCCAGATATGGTTCCAGAACCATGTATGGAAGTTCGTTGGCCTTCCAAATGTCTAATAACGAAAGCTGTCAAATTCTCGTGTCTACAATTTAATTCTTCAAGTGCAGATGTTACATCCACACCAATAAGATATAAAATTGAGCTAATTAGAATATTATTAAGGGTGCCTCAAAATTAATCATTTTAGCAGATTTTCCTTAAGAAAGGAGGTTGTACTCAGTACGGAATTTTCGAAAAAGTATTTCAAATATCCATCGGTCCAAACCCAGGAGATGAGGAAACTATGACCCGTTCAAAACTATATATGTAATTACAAGGTCTGCCCATAAGTTTCCTGCAAATGTTGAAATATATATGTTTTTCTTAGCCTTGAATATTAAACGAGATATTTGCATTTTTCATTAATGCCCCACTCCTACTCACCTGAAATATTTAATTAATTGTTTGATTATGTAACATTTTATTTGATGCTTAACTGTAAAATATCGTTTTCAACGGACATTTATTATGTGAGATAACTGCAGATGCGTTGTGTGAACAATTAAGGCTTAACGTTCTGGACACGAAAATTATTATTTAATCAACACCATACGCGTAATTAACCATTTAATTCAACTCAAATATTATGCTGGTAGAGGATTGTTGGGTGACGGCTAATAAATAGTTTCTTAATTCTACAAATACAGAATTTTATTAAGAGTGCTTACAGTTTTGGGCACCATTGGTTCCCTTCTTCAGAGCTGAACAATGAAAAACGAAACAAAAGAACTAAAGAAATTTGTGAACAATTGTGAAAAAACTTATTATTTTCTGTTACATGTACAATGGCCTTAAATATACAAAACATTATTTTTTATAAAAAGTGACAGGTGGCTATTACCTAAAAGACTACATGTTAAGACTACATCAAAAATTAAATAAATTGAAAAATTAGATATTGTACATACAAATTTCATATAGAGGAGGACCAAGGAGCACAAACTGCATTCCGTGAAGAATACATTATGAATGAGGATAAGGCAGGAGTACCCGTAGGTAGGGGTGGGAAGGGGTTTGGGAAAAACCAAAAAGATGGTTGGTCAATGAGCCTGAAGTATTTTAAAGATGTGTGCATATGTGGAAGATAATTTTTG
>CM032228.1:46547500-46620000 GCA_019009955.1 Riptortus pedestris
ATTCTCTTATGAGCCTTTTCTGTAATCCCACTGATTCCTCTGAGTTTCTTGTGTACTTTGCAATGACTTAGATATTACGTATTCTCACTTCATTCACAGTTTTCCTACATCTCAATGTGACCCGATTCTAGGCCAGAAGCCTTTTCTGTAGGTAACCACCCACATACCTGAATCTGTCATAGGGTTTCTGTTTTGCGCCCAGTGCTCATCAAAAAACGAATTATCCGAGCCTAGATTCTTAAATCTCTTGAATAATTCTATATTCCACCGTAATAGGGGTTCGATATATTCCTTTAATCTCTTTAGCTTCCTCTGGCCAGAATCCTCTTAATCGTTAGATGATTTTCATTCTAATCAACGATTTATAGGAATCAGTGACTTCTGTCGATCAGAGTATGATCAATTTTGTTCTTTATGTCTATGCGTATATTATAGATGTCACCACAATCTTGAGGAAACGTGCTACTAAAAATGACTTCATTTTCTGCAGCAAGCGAATCATATGCTCCTTATTATTACATTAATGATGCATGTATTGTGAAGACAATGCTCTCTACAGCCGAAACAGACGGCTTCTCTCAAATATTAGAATTGCTTTTTCCAGCTTACTGTCTTAGTACTATGGCTATAAATATTGTTTTAACCTTACTCTAACTATTCTCAATTTCACAATAAATGCGGCCAAATTAAATAAATTCTTGAACTGTATACAATTTTTTCCAATCACTAAGGTAGTGGAGCATCACTGGACTACTATGCTAGATGTTCCAAGGCTTCTAAATTTCATTTTCTTTTACTGTCACTGTGCTTTGAGTTTGGTCTTCCGTCTGTCTACCTTGGTGCCCATTCTGAAACGTGAGGTACCTCTGAAGCTATTCGATTAAATAAATAATCGGATCATGTTATCCATGCAAATTAAGGTTATAACCGCACCGGGTAAACCGAGATTTTTGAGTTCGATTTTAACATGGGAATTTATTTAAAGACGAATACCCCCCCTAACCATCATTGAATAAAATTCTTAGTCGCACCCTGGCAAGAAAAGGTAGTTAATCTATAGATAATCCGTCCGATTAGCTTCATCAGCTGAAAGTGGACGTGAGTGAATAACATTAAAGAAATAGCAACCGTCAGTCTAGAGGTCCGTACAATAAGGTCGGATGTACGTCAAGATGACGTCTCTTCACAGACGTCTGACAGTTCTTTGCTTTTCACAGGCTGTTAACGCAATTGCTCAACTTAACGAACCAATTGTTTACCCACTATACCCACACGGCAAAACTTCAATCGATGATACTTCAAAACTTTACTTCTTAACTTCATTTACCCGAGTGAGGCACATGGTGCCTATAACTCCTAGCAATCTCCTTGCTATACTAGCCGTCAATCCTCTAACATTTCCTTATTGAGAATCAATTCTCAGGACTATTATTTCCGTAATGTAGTGATTTTTAAGTGGGCGAGCTGCTCAATCACCGTTCAACAGCCGTTAACCTTGGAGGATCTGTAATGAAAGGCCTCCAGTAAACCCCGGGGGTAAAGTGAGCCATCCAGGGGGCAGTAACAACAGGTACTGGAGTCAAGGTTCCAAGTCAATATGATGAGATTTCTTTAACTCTATTAACTGGCTGTGGTGGAAGAAAATTCTCTTATTATAATTGAATTTTTTTCTGCTATTGGAGTTATACTCTTGACGCGATTTTCAAAAAATAAACTTCCATCCTTTCTGTCTAGAAGATAATAAAAACGTTCAAACTTATATATATATATATATATATATATATATATATAAGTACATTAAAGGCATCAGGATTAGTAAATGAATGTTTCTAAAAGTTGCTTTAGATTTCAGAGAAAAACTAATGATTATTTTCAAAAAGGTATAGTAAAAATTGGAACAATAAAAGTCAACAATTCGGGAGAGTGCAAGAGATTCAAGAAAAAGAATTTGTTAACATCAGCGAGGTTAGATTAATGTTAAATACAAAGAAATCGTGCACCTGTGAATTCCGATTGATTGTGTAGAACTACCATTCTGTGAGTTATTATTCGCGTATATTTTCTTCTTTTAGGAAAGTTTTCTCTTTTCTTTTAAAACTCATCTACATGCAATTTTTTTTTATTTCGATGGATATAAATAAGTTTAAAATTTAAATAAAATGAGAATATATCAAGTTTTCTTCATTTAATTAAACATAAAACAAAAACAGATCATTTCATTTCTACCTAGAAGATAATAAAATCGTTCAAAATTGTATATATATATATATATATATATATATATATATATATATATATATATATATAATGTTTCTAAAAGTTACTTTAGATTTCAGAGAAAAACTAATGATTATTTTCAAAAAGGTTTAGTAAAAATTGGAAAAAAAGTCTTAAATTCGGGGAAGCGCAAGAGATCCAAGAAAAAGAATTTGTTAACATCAGCGAGGTTAGATTAATGTTAAATACAAAGAATCCCTCCTGTGAATTCTGATTGATGGAGTAGAACTACCATTCTGTGAGTTATTTTCTTCTTTTAGGAAAGTTTTCTCTTTTCTTTTAAAACTCATCTACATGCAATTTTTTTTTAAAATTTAAATAAAATGAGAATATATCAAGTTTTCTTCATTTAATTAAACAAAAAACAAAAACAGATCATTTCATATCAATAATCAAGATTACAAGGCTTACTCAAAAAGTATGAAGTAAATTATGAAAAGAGTAGTGAACAAAATAAATTACATCTTCAAGCAGATTCATCTAATAACTCCGGCTGTATGTTCAACTGGATGAAGACTGTATTAAGTCGTGTTCTTTTTTGTGAGACAACAAGTAATAACTAACGTGAGTGCAGGGAGCTTCTAAAGAAAGTTATTGAGTTTGAGAAGAGTACTCTACCAGATAATTATACGGTTCGAGAAATAAATGTCATTAATTATATCTCAGTAATTGAAGACCATTCGAAATAGACGGGAGTTATTGTTATCGCTGGCCCGAGGATGATGGGATAACATAATGGGTGCTTTCCGTACCGAGCTGTTATTTAGTTTACGTAAAGTTCTGCGCCATCTTCCCAATCTTAGGTAACATCTCAAAATACTTTATTCTCCGCATTCCAGGGGTATTATATAGAGGTACTTTGCTGAGATTACCGCCGAACAAACAGTGTATAAACATTACATCGTAAACACATTGAGCCAATGACCTTTCAGAAATATCACACGTTGTATAATTCGAGAGAGAAGATAGATAGATGTGGTTTTCCCGACTCTGTGGGGTTTTGTCTCATATCCTCGTTTGGGCTCTACATCACAGGGTTTGTACCATTTCCTGGGGCTCATTAGAAGTTTAAATGTCATCAAGTCGTACTCGGTAGAATGAACTTTAATGAAGTCAAGAGGCAATATGGGCCGTGCAGTCAGTTACCTCTGGAATGCTTACACGCAACAAGGAAACTAAGGACAATGTGAGGAGTCATTTCACTCACATGTACATTTGACTCTAATAGTTACTAACTTCATCACCGATGTGATCAGAATTGATGATTAAGCGGTCACTAACTTGTATCACAGGAAAACATTAACTCTTCAAATGCAAACAAGACAGCATTCCGCAATGAACTAAAATTATAATATAAACAAAGGCCCATGGAAGCCAACATCACACCCTGTATTAACGAATAAATAAATTAACAAACTATCGCATTGGACTGCATACAGACTAATATCAGAGATTGTCGCAATGAAACTGAACAGCCATACGACCATTTAATATACAATTGAACCAAAATTGAAACTAATTCCTCAAGGGAAGCTGGGTGGTAGAAGAATGAATACATCTTTATGTACACAATAGACATGTGGCGTTTTTTTAGACGTAGTGCACTTTCAGAGCTATAGCTCCATATACAGAGCATGTTGACATGAATAAAAATCATGCAACCAACAGTATTTAAATTCACAACATTAGCATAAAAATGAAGAAAAACAAAATTAAAATACAAGTTAACGGTCAATAATAGATCAAAATAGAAATAAATAATGCAGAAAAAAAAGATAGGGCTGCCATTACATAAAAGTTTACTCAGCTAGTCAAAAAATAAAAAAGGAACAACTTAAAACTGAACTACTGAAATTAACTGCTAAAAGTCTTAAAACTAAATAACGTATTTCAGATTTAACAACAGAATATTTTAAAAAACACCAGAAGCCGATAACATGAAAACCTAAAAAAACTAACTAAAAATTTGAAACAAGGATTTAGCTTTATTAAAAATATTCTCTTACTGAACAACATTTGGCTTGCATCTGATCGATTATTTTGCAAACAAATTATGACTTTGTGGTTTTCCTAATATATTTGAAAAGGAATAATAACAAACATGGGTATGTAATTTCAACGATTACTCTCATATTTATTTTCTCTTTCTTAGGTGTTTTCTTTAAAATTTTTTATCTCTATTTTCTTATATTCATTCAGCATCTTACATTCGTAAATATTGAATACTATTTTTTATACAAAATTTTGAAAATTCAAAATATCTTCCCTTCTATTCGTCTGACCAAAAAAAAATGTACATAACTGATCTTATTGCAAATTGAATTACCCATAAATGTTGTTATATAAATATTTACTTTATCAAGAATATGAACCAAGATATTTGGGTTTTTTAGCTTTTAGCCTTCGGTAAACCCCCACTTCTGCCAATGTCATACTAGCAATAAGCTGTTATATTATGAGCCATTTTATTGTAAGCTAAAATACCAAATATTGTTTCCAAAGAAACCTTTATTCGTTGTGTGATGATTAGCACAAATTAAGATTTTATGTTATAATTAGTCGGATCGTAAAATGTTATAGAACATATCTTGCTAAGCTATTGATCTACATATTTTTCGTAACTCAAGTATTAAGCGAGTTATTTGTACTTTCTTCTTTGAAGCATTCAGAACTCCGCCCCCCCCTCCCGCCTATTTATATCTTTGGTGATATGATATCAGTAGTGTTAAACTTGTACGTGGGAAAGGTGCTTAGTTTATGCAGGGACAGATGTTTTCACTTTATAAATTTATTGGAGGATGTGCGTGTGTGTGTGTGTATGCGTGTGTGTGCGTGTGTGTGCACATGAAATACGTGAATTCTATATAATCAGTCATTTTTCTCCTAATTTATCATCATACATCACATTCCACACGATGTCTGTAGACGGAATTGCTTCGTACTAGATGGCTTTCTGACTTGGCTGATGAGTTCAACAATTGAGCCTTCTTCTTAGAGAACACCATTTTGACTTTTCCTGACGGCTTTTCCTTTCATTCGAGCCCGGTCAGGTGATTGAAGAGAAAACAGGTAAAAGGGAAGGCCTGACCCTCTTCTCCCCAACAATGGATTGTGAGAATTAAGCCCAACAGTTCTTCCCAATTATAAATAAATTACAGTAGCTACAAAGCCAGCGTCGCTAGGAATTGCAGACGGTCTCGCGTGACCGAATAGCGTGCTCTTCATTCCTAACACTCGTCAGCTCGATATTGCAAATTTTTATTCAGCTCGGACAGGGCTCGGCGGTGGGTCCGAAGGAGTCTTATCTAGACCACTGACGGCTACTTCATTCCCCGGCAATCTGGGAGATCTGCTCGCCGATTAGGGAACCAGATTATCCCAGAATGCCGTGCCAGCAAGGGAAATAGGACGGTAGTTAGTCCTGCTTGATTAACAGCTGTACTCGGGGCTTAAGTCGGTATCAATGCTTAACCCAATTTTTTTTTCTTTTTACAATTTTAGGTAAAATATTTTACTATAGGCCAACAAACACCAACGGTATTATTTATTTTTTCAATAGTTTAAATAATGTGTTTTACAACTTTTATAAAAGAGGCCGTCACGCAGAGGCAGATTTCCCCGAGGGTGGTATGACACACGTCTGATCACATCACGCCATATAATTTCTACTTCTAAGTCAAAATCCTATCAGTAGAAGTGTAGTTTCACTGAAAGCTAAAAAACGAGAAATTAAAAGTAACACGATTAATATTTGACTTAGAAAAAATGTATAAATCAATAATTGTAGACCATCATAAACTATTGATGCCCTCCAATTATTGATCCAAGATTGGCTCTATGAAATTATCGATCCAGCTCATATAACGGAGATACTTTGATTTCCCTTTTTGCCTTCGTATAAATTTTCTCTTTTAATTATTAAATGAAGCACTGTTTTTTTAACAATCGCCACTGTAATTACAACGGTATGAAAATCCACTTATTCGCCTTAATTGTTGTAATAGTCTGCATTTTCAGTAAAATAGATATGTGTCGATTTGTTGACATCCTATTGCTATTATCCTCCCCAACGGAATATACATCGTACTTGGAGAGAGAAAAAAACGTCCAATTCTTCACAAATTTTTATTTCAGCGCTTAGTAGTAGTAAATTTTTATTTTAGCTTAGCGCTGAAATAAAAATTTATGAAGAGTTGGACGTCTTTTTCTCACTCCAAGCACACAATATTCTTCACCTCCAACAACACTGCTGTGAAACAAGAATATGCATCGTCACTGAACCTACGAATGCACATCCAAAGTTGGTGGATTTAAGTTCACATTCAGCAAAATAAAGAGTAGTTGGTTTAATTTCGTTTTTAAATAGAGAAGGTGACGGAAATACAAATATTAAATTTTTGTTTTCATGTTATCATTATTGAAAATACCTACGGGACCTTATTTCTTTGTCAGTTACGTTTTAGCAGATTTCCCTTAAGGGAAATCAACTATTGAGGTTGTACTCATGAAGGAATTTTCGAAATTTTTCTTCGAATGTCCATCGATCCTACCCAGTAGATGACGAAAATAAGGTCCGTTCAAAACTGTATATATATATATATATATATATATATATATATATATATATATATATATATATATATATATATATGTGTGTGTGTGTGTGTGTGTGTGTGTGTCTGCTCTAGCGGTCGCAATTTTTTTTATCATTAACAAACTAGATATTTAGTCGTCTTATGTAAAAATAAAAATCAAGTTCGTTAACGGCTGAAATCGGGCCAGTGGGAGGGGGGGGGGGGTTTAGAGGGGAGGATTTTCGAAAATTCGAAATATCTCCGTTACTATACGTCGGATCGAAACATTGTACAACCAATCTTATTGTAAATTACATTTACTATAAATATTGTTATATACATTTATTCTCTATCTTGAATATTAACCGAGATATTTGCATTTTTATTAAATCTGGGCGACTAACGGACGGGTGACTTTCCCGCCAGAAGCTAGTTCGGCCGCTTCCTTAACTGCTTGACTCTCGTGATATTTCTCTATTGTAAAACTTCACGTGGAAAATCTGCTTAGTTTACGCAGCCCCTGCGTGACGGACTTTTTTGATTCAGTTCATAAAAACGGAGATATTTGACTTCTCTAACGGCTCCCACTTAGGATAGACGTACGTCATTGGCTTTTTAAAACATTTTACTATTCATTCAACAAGTTTATTTATTTTGATTCCTTTTCCATAAATGACAAAATATTCGTGTTAAATTGTTATTAGCCTCATTCTAGCATGTGGTACAACTGCTGAGTTTCGTAGTTCCTATGCTCCTCTAAAATTTCAAAATCAAAATTTATTCATGAACTTTTGACTGAAAAAAAAAAATTATTACTCCATTTATGTCACATGAATAGTATATGTTGGTTTAAAATGAACCAAAAAAAAGTCAAAAGTATTTCTTCTTTCCGTGGTCCCATTCATTTTATTCGTTATTCATAAACTTCTACTATCGAACAGGCTAGTAACTAATACAGATGTCTTCAATCCTGTTAAAAATACAGAAGTAAAAAAGAGTTTATAAGAAAATACTTGCTATTATATTTTATTTTCGTGAAAGCTGCATGTAAGATGTCCTATTTAACAATTTAAGGTCAGATATAGGCATCTGACCTTAAATTGTTAAATCTTTAATGTAATGACAAAATTGAAGTGCGTGACACTTTAAAAAATAACATCAAACGTTAACATTACATCTTAAAGCGTCAATCGATAAGAAATGGTTACAAAAATAAATAAATATAAACGTAAATCTATTAATGAAACGGCATAAACAATGTTGTTAGTTATTTTCATGTTTTATTTTTAGAAATACTTTTAAAACTCTGGATCCAGCAATATTTTTTTTCGTTTATTATTTGCTCAGAAATAACTATAATTTACTCCTGTATATTTTCCTCTTTACCAGTTTTCCTCTACATTTTCCAATTCGATGACATCAGCAAATTAATTAAACTCATTCACATCAGAGGGAAAGTATCAGATGACAATTAAACATAGAGTAATGACCAGTCATTATTCATTTGAATAATGATACACTTTTTTTAAAAAAAAGAAAGAAAAAAACATTTCTCTAGTGAATAGATATTTCTGAGGCTATTCAGGAGAATATCATTGGACAGAGACACATAAACAATGTTGTTAGTTATTTTCATGTTTCATTTTTAGAAATAGGGAAGTTTTATTAGGAAACCTACTTTCTTAGAATGCTTTATCGAAGTATTCGTCATAGTCCAAAACTAATTTCATAAGTAGGTTGAAAGCTACACGAAAAAACGATCTTTTATCGTTTTAAGTTCAAAACAAAAACAATGTTTCTCGTCAAATTTGGTCAAAAGAACTTATAGATATGATTTAAAAATTATTCTTTATTACTTCTATTATCGGGATTTATGGGCCTTTTGGTTGTTAACACCCACGACATCCGAAAGGCTTGATAGCCTAGACTAACGGTGGCTAGATATCCGTAGCTCATCTGTAAAAGGGTAACTCCATAAGTTAGCTCGGACTAACTGTTTTGTTTACGACTCTGAATACCGTTATTGAAGGGCGTTAACGTTCAGACGCGGCACCGGTTGCTTTTCCACGCCAATCATCCAGACGACCCCTTCACCAAATGTTATATTCATGGAAAAGTTGCTGCAAATTCTTAGCTCGTTGTGCATTATTTGTGGAATTTGAATTAGCTCCGTTTTGAAAAAAGTCCGTCACTCGTTGATATAATCTCTTTATAATCTCATCTCACCACATATTCTCTATTTCAAAGAAAAAAAACGATGAGTCGAAAGGGTGGATAACTGAAGTATGAAATAACGAATGTACGAATAACTCGGTTAGTACTTGAGTTAAAAAATGCAATGTGCAAAAATTGTAGGGCTTTAATAGTTTAACAAGATTGAATCGACTCATATCATCGACATCGAATAATAACAGAGATAATATGAATTTTCGAATTCTCCTCCATTTCTAAACCCACCCCACCCAGCCCTATTCCTGGTCCGATTTCTGTCAATCACAAATACGACCATTAGTGTTGAATAAAACGGTTACACATAGAGTATGGTATAGAGCAAATAAAGAGTTTCGAGACAAGAACATAAAACCTTAATTGATGACATCATTAGCATATTAAAGGTCCACTAGAAAAAATATTTAGTATTTAAGCTTAGAATAAGGAGGTTCATGTTACAAAAGCTTATTATTATTTGGACATGAGTAGGAGTGGGGGTTTGCTGACGGCTGAAAACTAAAAATTCCAAATATATCGGTTAATATAACCTTAAAGAAAATATGTATATAACAACATTTATAGACAATTAAATTTACCATCATTCATTCATATAATAATCGAATTTCGCAACAGGGGCGATTTAGCGACAAATCAGTTATTTAATATACAGCATAATAATATATAACATATTTAACATATAACCTATTTAACATATAACCTATAACATATTATACCATCAGATTAAGCCTATACGCTTTTTCGATCCTACTTATAAGAACGGAAAAATTTCGAATATTAAAAATTCTCCCCCTCTAAATCGCCTTCCTCTGGTCCGATTTTAGCAGTTAACAAACTTGTTCTTTAGTTTTGCACGTAACGCTAATATATCGAGTTTGGTAACGATAAAACAATAATTACGACCACTTGAGTTGTAACAGACAAATATATATATTCAATATTGAACAGACCTCATTTTCGTCATTTCTTATGTAGGATCTATCGATGGACATTTCAAGACATTTTTCGAAGAGACTACTTTATGAGTACAATATCAATAGCTTTTTCCCTTAAGAAAAATCTGCTAAAACGTCCGTCACGCAGCGGCTGAGTAAACTAAATGGATTTCTCAGGTGGTCGAATGCCATCCCACCATGATTGAAAACCCCCGAAAAAGCAATGTCTTAAGAGGTTAGCTACTAAAAATAAGTACAGTAATTTCAGTTAATCAATAACAAAGTATTATGATATTTTAGTATTATCAGTTATCTGTATGTGTCTTCCATTAACTTGAGAAAACATAAGGTCTTTCTATCCCATCTATGTCCAATGCACGTATTCGGAATTGGGACAATTTAATTTTATTGTTTCAACCCAGCCAAAAGCATTGAGTAAAAATAATCTACTTTGTGCATAAACTAAATTATCGGCGAATCAACTATGTAGTGTCTTAATGAGGGCTGGAAACATTTACAAGAGTCCGTTAGTTGCGGAAACAAACCTAATTAGCGGATAAAAATTATGATGCGGCCAATTTTATGAAATTATTATAACATTGGCAGAACCTTCCTTAAAGTGATTTTACTTCGATGCTGCAGTATAATTGTTAAGACAAACCGGTATTAGATGTATCACAATTGCGTAAAAAATACGAAATATAAGTGCTCTCATTAAGGCTCATTGGTTGTTCCTAACGGTTAAAAATGCTAAATATATTATAATGGGTGTAAAATTAACATAAGACGGAAAAATACGTGTTAAACCACCCTTATTTTAATAAAAGTAAGCTACTTTTATATCCTGTTCAGAAAGTGGATGAGTGACCATTTTTTAATTGATGGTTACCTGACTTGGTACTCCTCAGGGTATTGGGGGTCATGATACATATCCCATCATGAAAATCTGCCTAAAGTGATCTCAGGCTCCTCATGAGTTTTTATAATTACTTTTAAAATTCTGGACCCAGCAATATTTTTTTTCCGTTTATTATTTCCTCAGAAATAACTATAATTTCCTCCTGTATATTTTCCTCTTTACCAGTTTTCCTCTACATTTTCCAATTCGATGATATCAACAAATTAATTAAACTCATTCACATCACAAGAAAAGCATCAGATGACAATTAGACATGGAGAAATGACTAATCATTATTCATTTTAATATTGTTACACGTTTTTAAAAAAGAGAAAAAAAATATATCTCTATTGCATAGATTTTTCTGAGCCTATTCACAAAATATTTTAGAACAGAGTCACAGAAAGAAAGTCATAATCCTTCTCATTGAATTATTATGAAGGGCGTGCACAAATACAAAAACATAACCATGGTACTTAGTTGTGGGCATCCAAAAGGACATTCAAGCATTTCAATCGTATAGTAGTCTAGTTTTTTTTCTGTTAAAAATAAAATTCTAAATAAAATATGTTATATATTGACCAGTTTTAGAAGCCCCCAAAACAATAAACAAGTCGAAAAAATTAATAAAATATCATTTTCAGATGTGCAAGAACCTTTGGCTTGGTTTTTTCTTTATCAATTTCGGCTTGTAATCGGCACCGCACGTCATCAGAGGAACTGTGGGAAAAAAAATGTTGCAACATCAGCGTACATTCTAGCACATGAAACCTGCTTAATTTACGCATTACCTGCGTGAATAACCTTTCTATTCCACAGCTCTTCAACTGCAATACGAAACCTACTACATGCCGGGAAATGTTTAAACAAAGACCACGCTACTCTTGTTTGTCCTTGGTCTTTCATCTAAGTCCACATTTGAAAATTATATGTTATTAATTATTTCGAAGTGCGTTCATTATTTTTGCCTGTTAATATGCTTTCAGTATTAGTTATGAGTTATAAGCCCTGGACCAATAACCTTTTTTAATCGCAAAAACTAGACGACAAGACTAGATTTCTTGATGGAAAAATGTTGTACTTTGGATCCCCAAAACTATATACTACGGTTATATTTATTCTCGGTTTCTTACCTTTTAGTGTAACATTGAAAAAACTTAGAAATTATATGTTTTTACTTAAATTGTATAGTATGTAAAATTAGGTTCATATTTTTTAGAAATATAAAGGCTTCACTGTAGTCCAATTCAACGACTCAAAAATGATCTCATTTATGCACTCAGCGTGGGTCAATGTATTACAAAAAGAATATAGTACACAATGAAAAAAAAAGTACTAATACATCCTTCTAAAACATTTTGCGAAAATGGAAAATTTTCGCTATTAATATAGGTCGAAACGTCATGTTGAAATAAATAGTGATTATTTATACATCAGTAGACACATTTTTATTTCCTATATGGATAATTTTCTATCTTGAATCTCTTTGGTGCTCAAGGAGAATAATTAGATCTATGTTTCGGTTTACATAGTACAAAAATGCCTTGAAAGTCGTCATGTTTCTAATATGGTTTCACACAAAAAAAGTAAAAGTTAAAATATAATATAAATCTTGAATAAATTAGTTGCAATAATCCCTCAACACAGTTTTCATAAACACATACGTTCCGTACATCTTTGTGACAAGCTGTTGAGAAATTATCATCTTTGAATAATTTTCACGGTATATCTTTTACTATCTCGTTATTTTCAGTTCATGTCAGAGAGTAATAAGTGTAGTGCCTATGGCGTGACACGACTCGGTGTTAACTCATATTCACCTTCCATTACTCCAAAATCCATTTTATTCAACATTAATTACTTACACTCAGCTCTTAATAATAGAGACCCTCGTCGGCAATTATGTGCATATTTCGCATCACGAATCCCACTTACCTGTCCGGAGGAAGTTCGTGTTTTCTGCCAATAATTTGCTATTCAGAGATAAACTACCTTAATTCTCATTCAGCTGGCATTACGTTTTCATTCCATTAGCATTTTTCCCAAGGGTAAGGAGGCTCGTCGTAAATGAGGCGAAATTTCTCTAAATGGATAACAGCTTCCTCATTATATTTTTCTCACTGAAGTATTCTCGGAGACATGGGGCAATTGGCCGTAATGCAAGGCTGACTGAAGCTGTCACTCTAAACTGGGTGAGATGCACCATTCATTATTCATAGAAAGCGCTTTCTGAAGGTTGTCTGAAAAAGGTATTTCCTCTTGTTTGTCACAGGCGACGTATTTCATTCTAGCTCCAACTTCGTTTTCTCTACACCGTTTTCATTTCCTTTCAGACTCAAATATAAGTTTGATTTAATTAAAATACTATCATCAATATAACATTTCCATGTCATCAACATTTGTTTATTAATTTCAATGTCTGTCGTTACACTTCTTCACATAAAAATGAATTTGCTATACTTACTGCTTACTAATTGTTCTCCCATTGCAGTTTGAACAGCTTCCAGTTCTCTCCTGCTTTCTCCTTATTTGAAAAGTCAAATGGTTCTAGCAAAGCAATATTACTTATCATTTTCTTAAACTGTTAGCATTAACCTTCCACCATGTTCTTAAAAAATAAAAAAGGTTTAGAATGTTTAATCAGAATGTCTCTCTTTATTCTTCTCATAAACTCATGACTGCCAAACAACAGTCCGTCACACAGGGGCTGCGTAAACTAAGCAGAGTTCCCACATATATTTATACAATAGAGAAATCTCCATACGAGTGCTTATCAGTTACGGAGACGGCCTAACTAGCTTTCGGCGCTCGTCAGATACACTTAATAAAAATTGAAATATCTCGGTTAATATTCATGATAGAGAATAAATGTATATAACAATATTTATAGTAAATATAATTTGCAATACGATTGGTTCTATACAATTTCTCGATCCGACGTATAGTAACGGAGATATTTCGTATTTTCGAAAATCCTTCCCTCCTAACCCCCCCCCCTCCCACTTGTCCGATTTCAGCAGTTAATGAACTTGATCTTCCTTTTTACATAAAACGATTAAATACCCAGTTTGGTGACGATTAAACAAAAGTTCCGACCGCTAGAGTGTTAGAAGCCAAATATATATATATATATATCATTTTCGTCATCTCCTGGGCATTGATGGACATTTCAAGAAATTTTTCGAAAATCGCTAATCCTTGAAGGGAAATCTGCTAAAGGCCTAACTTCTGAATTTACAAAACATATGTTTTACACCTAATCTATATCTTACCATTACAAAGAGATATAAATATAACAATAGTTCATTATAATATTGACTCCTTAACAGTAACAAACTAAAAAGCCGGCTGCGTAAACTAAGCAGATTTTCCACTTGAGGTTTTACAATAGAGAAATCTGCCTAATAATAACAGTAGTAGGAAGGTATCCCTAAACCTATTCACGAGGGACGAATAGTTACGGAAACGGCCGCACTAGCTCTTGGCGCCTAGTCCTGAACATAGCAGACTCCTGCCGACGACACACACAATACAAATGCAAATATCTCGGTTAATATTTAAGATACAGAATAAATGTATAGAACAATATTTATAGTAAATTTAATTCGCAATAAGATTGGTTCTATACAATTTTTCGATCCGACGCATAATAACGGAGATATTTCGAATTTTCCCCCCTCTAAACCCCCCTCCTCCCACTGGTTCGATTTCAGCCATTAACGAACTTCATCTTTCTTTTTACATAAAACGCTTAAATATGATGTTTGGTAACGATCAAACAAACATTGCGGCCGCAAGAGCGTTAACAGTCCCACGAGATGATGAAAATGAGGTCCGTTCAAAATTATATATATCTATCTATCTATATATATATATATATATATATATATATATATATATATATATATATAAAATATATATATATATATAATTTTGAACGGACCTCATTTTCGTCATCTCCTGGGTAGGATCGATGGACATTTGAGGAAATTTTTCAAAACAAGCGTCATGACGACCTCAATAGCTGATTTCCCTTAAGGGAAATCTGCTAATAAAATAGTTTACAGGTAAGTATGTACATAGACCCTTTTTTTGTCATCTGCGAGTTTTCCACTAAGGAAAATCTCCTAAAAGTGAAAATATATTAATTAATTTGGTTCATAAGGAGGTGAGGTTAGATAGAAACTATCATTATCATGATTCTTAGAGAACGCATTGAAGTACCTTTAGTTACTTCACTCTTCATACTGCTGTCTATGCCTTCCTAAAATTCTCTTCTATTCATATATTCCTTCAGAAATAACAAGGACCTTCTTCTTTTCCCTCTCTCACGCCTAAAACTGTTACCTTCAAATAAAACACATTTCAAATGAAATTGTAGTTGCCTTAGGATAAGCTAAATATGCTTCCTCTTCCTCTCATGAAAATATAATTTTAGAGACA
Source organism: Riptortus pedestris (assembly GCA_019009955.1). Lineage (NCBI taxonomy): Eukaryota > Metazoa > Arthropoda > Insecta > Hemiptera > Alydidae > Riptortus > Riptortus pedestris. Next base: position 46,562,857 of record CM032228.1, read on the forward strand.
CGAAACGAAGGTCACCAGGCTAGTTGCCCTGAAGGTGGGTTCCCAAGTGACCTCACATTATAACTCCGATGGCCTAGATCTATCTATGATTACAATAGTTTTTTTTTAAGTTTTACAACCTAATTTATTGCAGTTAATAAAGCCATGGGAATTTAAAAGAGAGAACTGGTCTCTTGGTACTCAAGTTAGTGCTGAGGTTCAAATAAGCAGACAGAAGTAAAGAAAAAAAACGTCCATGACGCAGGGGGTGCGTAAACTAAGCAGACTTCCCACATGAAAGTCATACAGCGCTGATCAAATCTCACAATTATTCGCTATTGCTAATTAAAAATCCGCTGGGTAGAAAAGATGGTGAAACTGAAGACTGAAAACAAAAAAGTCCGTCACGCAGGGGCTGCGTAAACTAAGCAGATTTCCCACGTGAAGTTTTACAATAGAGAAATCTGCATACTGGTAACACAATACCACCGTGATTAAATACAAACGGTAATGAGATATCTTTTAGTTAATTGAAATAAATTCCCAAATGGAACGGCTTCTGAATTGTAAGAATAATTTATATTTTAATAACTCAAATTTTAGTAGTCCAAGAACTAAAGAAGGGGGGGGGGCGGATGAACAGAACGTATTTGCATAAATCTCACAAAGAAACGAAGGTAATGTAAGGTTAGAAACGACAGGTAAGGTTAGAAGAAGCTTCCACCTGAGCCGAGTAGTGACGGAAATGGCCGACTTAATCCGAACTATACCCGACCACGGACTTCATAAAAATGCAAATCTCGGTTAATATTCAAGATGGAGAATAAATGTTTATAACAATATTTATAGTAAATTTAATTTGCAATAAGATTAGTTTTATATAATTTTTCGATTCAATGCATAATAACGGAGATATTTTGATTTTCGAAAATCCCCACTCCAAACTGCCCCCCCTCTAGTCTGATTTCAGCCATTAACGAACTTGATCTGTCTCTTTACATAAAACGGTTAAATATCGAGTTTAGTAACGATCCAACAAAAATTGCGACCGCTAGAGCGTTAACAGACAAATATATGTATATATAATTTTGAACGGACCTCATTTTCGTCATCTTTTGGGTAGGATCGATGGACATTTGAAGAAATTTTTCGAAAATTGGGTCATGAGTACGACCTCAAGAGCTGATTTTCCTTAAGGGAAATCTACTAAAAAGTAAGAATAAGTCGCTTAATATTAGAATTCCGAAAAAATGTATAAATCAAAAATCGTAGTCCATCAATAAACATTGTTTATTGATTCAATAAGCATTATGATTGGTTATGATGTATAATGTTTTGGTTCGGCTCATAATATCGGAGGTATTTTGAATTTTCAAATTCCTCACTCGTTTGAGCCCGCACAACATCACGCAAGGTATTTAATGTATCTCATGCAGTAAAGATATGTCGAAAAATAAATTTGGTAAATATGCTCGGCATATGATGTTTCGTAATATAGTATATTGTGTATTCGCATATTGTTACGGTGCTATAACTAAAAGTGGTTGTTTACTTGGGGCTGAAAATTAAAACAAATTAAAACATTTCCTTAAATATTCAAGATAGAGAAGAAGCGTATTGATTACCACTTATAGAAAATTAAACATTCAATAACATTGATAATATACACTTTTTATGTCCGACTGATAGTAATGGAGATATTTTCAATTTTCTACTCCTCAACCCCACCCTCTCCGGTATGATTTCAGCCGTTAACGAATACATAATATTGAATGGACCTCATTTTTGTTATCTGGCTAGAATCGATGGGCATTTTAAAATAATTTTCGAAAATCGTGCCATGAGTAACATCTCAATAATAAAACACATAGCAGATTTCCTATCAGATAAATTCTCTAGAACGCCTACTATTCTAGTTCATACGTAAGAGTATGTTGGAGAGAAACTCAAGATGTAGTGGCTGCCTTACCTTTCACCTCTCAGTAATTTTTAATAGCTTATAACTTATTTATTACTGATAAAGTAAAATCAGGAGAGATTAGAAGCAATTATCGAATACCATTAATATCATCACTTGCTACAAGGGAATAAATATTTATATCCACTTTAAATTTTAGATAATTTTTATGGGATAAAAACGTAGTAGAAAGTGTAATGACGTCATCAGCGTGAAATTTAAGTAGGAAATTTTCTCAGTTTATGTACATTTTTCTGTGGGTTCCAATGAGTTAACTTCTCATTTATTTATCTATGCTCAGCAGTTCTCTTGTTATGCTGGGGAATTTTGAAGCGTCAATCACTGAATATATATTTTGACTTCATGTATTGAACATTGGAATACTGGGAACACAAATTTAAAAATCATTAAAACTCCTTGAGGCAGTTTGATGTGGAAGGTGTAAATAATTGCTGTAAGCATCCTCTCCTTTTGGCTTAATTTAATGATATTAATTAAATATTTATACACTCATTTTAGCAGATTTCCCTTAAGAGGAAATCAGCTGTTGAGGTAGCACTCGTGATACGATTTTAGAAAAATTTCCTCAAATATCCATTGATCCTACACAGGAGATGACGAAAATGAGGTCGTATAAGGATCAATAAGAAGGTTAAGTCCTCTACTGGTTTTTAATATAATGCAGAGTGCACTTTCGGAGTCAACGCTCCATCCTCAGTGCCTGATTAAAGCTGCGTTACCTGGACCACGACTGCCGGGCGACCCATACATTTGTTCCTCTACCATCCAGCATATTCCAGAGATATCAAAATGAGGTCGGTTAAAAACTATATATATATATATCTGTGTGTGTGTGTGTGTGTGTGTGTATATAGACAAATAGATTTACGAGCCTCTAACGAAACTCGATATTTAAACGTTCCATGTAAAACTAAATATCAAGATCGTTAATGGCTGAAATCCGACCAGTGGAAGGGGGGGGGGGGGGGTTAGAGAGAAGAATTTTGAAAATTTAAAATATCTCCGATGTTATGAGTCAGAGGGAAATATTATATAAAACGTAATGTTCTATAAATGTTTTAAGTATGTTTTTTCACTACCTTGATTATTAACCTAATTATTGCCTTTTTTAGTTTTTGCCTTCAGCAAACCCCTACTAATGCAATAATTAACAATAAGCTGTTGTATTAGCACGTCATTTGAAGCCTAAATATCACATATTGTTTCATTGAACTTTTACGTTTTGAGATAAATGCAAATACATGACGCACGCGGGAAATGTGCTTAGTTAACGCATCCCTTACTTAGCTAATGTATTCTCATCTCAGTACTCGCTCCGTTCCATGCTTCTGTTCTGGAGTACCTAAATCATTTATATAAAGAATATGACATAAATCACTTTTAACGGCCTTCAGGTTGCCATGGAAAAACATCAAAATGATTTAACAAACATTAAGCGGCTAGTAATGTGTTTTATGGGATAGCATATGAAGAACGCGTTGTAGAATAAATAAAAAAATCTGATTTTTTGTAAATTAATTAATTCTTTACGGTTTGGTAAAGATTGATGTGGTATTTTGTTCGGAAAATGATTTGTTTGCTGAATGTAGATGATTATCCCTTAATTGCTGTGCCTAGGGACAACTTAAACTAATCATAATTCCAAAAAAGGGTAAACTTCGTGCATGTTGTTAAATCATTCAAAGACTTTTTAATAATACAATGCCGATTATCAGCCATAATTCATCTGATAACCTTCCTAATGCTACGAACGACCTCCCTCCAAATGATTGTTTATCTGAAATGATCTAGCACGAAATATAATTTTGAGTTCTTAGGAGCCCTAAAACCAAGGTGGTTGGCTTTTATAGCCCCCGGGCCGGCGAATATATAAACAAGCATAACCTTCTTCTACCAACAAAGAATCGGGAAGGAATAATCTTTATGTATGTATCACTGACGCGGAGTAATTAAAAGATAAATATCTAACATGGAGGGGCTATCGGGTTTCTTGGAGAAATGCACATGCTGAATAAATGGCGAAAAAGCCGTTTGTCAAATTGAGTAGAAAATTATACCTTGAGGTGATTCTTTTATAATTAAGAATCCTTTTATTGAGAATAATCTAAGCCGTTCTGTGAAAAGATTGCATGATTTGGTTTTCATTAATTAATCTCCACTTGATGTTGTTACGGCTAATTGGAAAGGGTTATCTACAGGTTACCACCAGCTAGACAGAGTAGGTACACTTTAACTATTATCTGTATTAGCAGATTTCTCCTTAAGGGAAATCAGCTATTGAGGTCGTCTCATGACGCGATTTTCGAAAAATTCTTCAAATGTCCAACGATCCTACCCAGGAGATGACTAAAATGAGGTCCGTTCAGATATATATATATATATATATATATATATATATATATATATATATATATACTAGCGTTCGCAATTTTTGTTTAATCGTCACCAAACTCAGTATTTAATCGTTTGTCGTATGTAAAAAGCAAGATCAAGTTCGTTAACGGCTGAAATCGGACAAGTGGGGGGGGGGATTTCGAAATTGTATAGAACCAATCTTATTTCAAATTAAATGTACTATAAATATTGTTATATACATTTATTCTCTGTCTTGAATATTAACCGAGATATTTGCATTTTTATTAAGTGTAACGAAAGAGCTATGGTCGCTTCTATTCGTTCCCGCCGAAAGCTAGTTCGGCCGTTTCCGTAACTACTCGGTATGGAGATTTCCTATTGTATAACTTTACGTGGGAAATCTGCTTAGTTTACGCAGCCTCTGCGTGACGGACTTTTTTTTGGGTTGTTGTTTCAAGTCGTTTTTAAACAACTGCTTCCGACAAATTACACACACTTTTTCGTAGCTTGAATAGTGTATTTAGTAAATATTATATTTACAGATATAATAGCCAAATAGAAATCTTATAAGTAGAAGTTTTTTAGGAGGAGATAATTGAAGGCAAATTACCAATAAACAAATTACTATATTATATTCAAATTAGAGAAAAAGAATACAACAAGAGTTGTAGGACTCAGGCGATTAACAAGAGTGTTTTTTTTTTCTAAGTGACTCATAATAACATGGTTATTTACGATTTTATATTTTATACTTTTTCAAAACCCTCCCTTCTTGCCAAATTTGAGGTATTTTCGAGCTTGACCATCGCAGGAAGGGGTTATGTATTAACCTTGTGTGTGTGAGACCCTCATGATCGTAAACAACTAATTAGAATCATTTGAAAAATCGCGTCCTCAAATACATAATTTTCCTTATCATTTAAGGGTCGTAATACTAAAAACATGGAAGTGGGCGAATATACCGTAGAAATGTGATACATTTTCGAATGTAATAAATCGAACATTATGTAATGGGAAACAACCTTCATTTCTCCGGTGTGGTTCATGTATTTACATTAATACGCCAACTCAAACATTTACGGAGAAATGTTGCATAAGAGGCGGTACGTTATACTTTATAATTCAGGCATTGAATCATAATGAAAATAAAGATGACATTTGAATAATGGAGGCAATAAAAGTCCTAATTTATCGTTCTACTCGACGCAGCACTCAACTGGACGTTTAATTTCAAACTCATAAATTGGTGGCTCCTTTCTCCGATGAAGCTTAACTGTTATTTCAGAAGATTATGCATCTATGTGAGGAAATTACTGAGATTAGCGGAGTCGCACTGTGAAAGTAGACTATAAAATGGTGACAAAAGTGGTTGCAAAGGCACATCAGGGAAGAACATGATATGAAAGAGAGGATATTGCCCGAGATGAAAATCGGAAAAAGGCCATCCCTTAGTAGAGTGCATAAACTCATTAATATAAGGTATCAGCTGTTTTTCTTCGCCAAATGCAACTACAATCTACCCTCTGCCTTGCCTGACTGGCAAATAACTAGGGACAGGATTGGATTTCATTTCCTGACGTATAAACTTCTCAAGAAATGTCTGTCTGCGTCCGACTCATTAATTCCCAATATGCAATGGATATTCAAAAAAAATTTGGGTCTAAAATGAAAGTTTCTGATACAATATGTCTTAAGATCAGTTATTATATAATTAAAAAAGTGAATAGCCCTTTATTATAAAAAGTCCGTCACGCAGAGGCTGCGTAAACTAAGCAGATTTCCCACGTGATTTTTTACAATGGATAAATCTGCCTACTAATAACAGTAGTAGTAAAGAATGTGTAAACCAATGCACGAGGAGCGAACAGTTACGGAAACGGCCGAACTAGCTTTCTGCGAAAATTCCAGAATATAGCCGACTTCTGCCGACCACACACAATACAAATGCTAATCTCGGTTAATATTCAAGATATAGAATAAAAGTATAGAACACTATTTATAGTAAATTTAATTTGCAATAAGATTGATTCTATACAATTTTACGATCTGACGCATAATATCGGAGATATTTTCAACACCCTCCCCCTGGTCTGATTTTAGCCATTAATGAACTTGATCTTTCTTTTTACATAAAACGATTAAATTTCGATTTTGGTAACGATCGAAAAAAATTGCGACTGCTAGAACGTGAACAGACAAATATATATATATATATATATATATATATATATATAATTTTGAACGGACCTCATTTTCATCATCTCGTGGGTAGGATCGATGAACATTTGGAGAAATTTTTCGAAAATCGCGTCATGAGTATGACCTCAATAACTGATTTCCCTTGGGGGAAATCTGCTAAAAGGTAAAACAAAAACTTAGGAAAGAGAGGAATAATATAATTCTTAATCTAATAAATAAAATTAGAAACTGTGTTAGATTATCTTGTATTAATTTGTTTTGGTGTGACGCAACTTTTTTGATTTGCACTTTCCTTGCCTTTATAAAAAATAAAATATTTGGTAAAGCCATGTCATTATAAAACATAATTAAATATCAACAGTCATAGTAAAATTAAAAACACCGTTAGTTTTCCTTGTATGGAAAATTAGTAGCAGAATGGTCTTATAACGTTTATCTCATTTTATTGAATATGTTGGTGCTCAGTTTAGCCATGCGAGTTAAAGCGTTGACCTTTATCTCACATGGTAAACCTAAAGTGGCGAGTTCGATTCTTGCCTGGGCAAAGGAAATTATTTAGTGACGAAATTCATTAAATAACGTCCAAAATCCCACCCTGGCTAGAAAAGGGTGGTAACCTGTAGATAACCCGTCCCGATTAGCCTAAGTTGCAAAAAGTGGACGTTAATAAATAATAATATTGAATATGTGTCTCTAGTAGGAGTTTCATTACTGTTTCAATGTATGGACTGTTGTAGGGTAGTAGTTCTGAAAGGTTAGTAGATAAATTCTTGTCAGTTATTGGTCTGCAATCCGTAAATAAGTTTATGACAGTTAATAGTGTATTAGACTGTGATCATAATGGTGTTCAGTCCTAGTCCTGGGGTGTTCGTGTGTTACTCGTGAATGGCAATGTCTCAAACGTGCAAGAACTACATTTTCTCTTTTAGTATCCTGATATTTGACAATTCAGTATATTTATATTAATTTATATATATTCACGATATAGATAATCTATAGAACTACCGACTTTCCTTTCGACCGAAATGTGTGTGACCAATGTTTATAGATACTTCAAAAATGGTGAAAGATATTTCTGAAGTCTGGCAGTGATGTTTATTCAATGTTTGAACAGAGACAATTTTCTTAAGGCTATGGAAAATAATGAATGAAAAATCTCACAATTGCTGGAATTTAGACGAGTTTAAATGAATAATTATGAACTAAATTCTTCATTAGTTAAGTTACCGATATAACTCAAAATATTTTTCAAAATCAAGATCATTCCAGATTGAAGGCCGATTGAAATTCTTCTCTTAAACGAGGTCGAAATTTTATTGATAAAACGGAGAAGGTTCTCCGGCTATAAAAATTTAAAATGAAGAAGGCCCCAGGATTTATTCATGGAAATGAGGCATGTGAACCAGTTTCTGCAGAATTTAAAGGCTGTTCTACCTTCAAACAAGAATTGAACAAGTCATAAAATCTAGCCAAAAGAAGGAAATCAAGAGGAAAAGGCAGATGATAAAATCTTCATGCTGAATGGAAGGAAAAAAAAATCTATCTGGTGGATTAATGCAGATTCATTTTCTAAGTGGTCTTACTTTTCAAAATATATTAAACACAATTAAAATTATTTTTTGCAGCATAGATAGTATTATGATTTTGAAACTAATTGAAAGTTGGGTATTGGTGTAAACATTTGGTATTGTGAAAAAGCCTAGTAATAACTATTATTGGAAATATAACTATAATGATTATGATTATTCCTTAAATTCGTCGTCAAAGATAAATATAAAGTATAAGTAATGACACTAATCAGAAATCACGTAACATTAAAGGTCAAAAGTCATTGGTAATTTTAATTATGGATATTTCTATTCATAGATTCCTCAAAAGGCTTTTTTCTTTTAAAATTTAGAAACCAGACTTACAGGGTTTTGCTTTAAGAAATACTTATGGTAAGAATGTCTCCCAAAGCTGCTGTCCCAGCAGATATGGTCCAAGTAATTACGTTTCATTGGTTAGGATAATTCGAAATATCTGAATCAAAAAATTGTATAAAACCAATCTGATCGTAAATTTAATTGCTTATACATGTTGTTATATAAGTATTTTCACTATCTTTGCACGTTTTTAGTTTTCACCCTTCAGTAAACTCCCACTCTTACTCATGCCATATAAACAATAGGTAAGCTGTCTTATCATGAAGCACTTTATTAGAAGCTTAACTATTTATAATTATTTTCATTAAACGTTTATTTAAATTGTTTTTATTTTAAATACGTTGTGCGTTGACTCCATTATTTAAGATTTTACGTTCTTAACTGGAAAATAGCTGAATTCGGACGAGGAATAAGCGGAAGGGATTGAATTAGAAAATTTCAGCATATTTCTGTTATTATGAGTTGTAGAAAAAATGTTTTAAAACCAATTCTGTCAAACTATTAATGCTCTCAATTATTGCTATATAAAGCTATTTCGAAGCTCAAATATTCTTGTTTTCAGCGCTCAGTACTCCCCTCCCCCACTTCTAAAGATCGGATTTTTACTTATAAATATAAAATTTATGATGAGATGATATCAATATATAAACTCATATATTCTTCTTTCTACAGTTAAAAATAAGAAAAATATTTGTCGTTTCTCTCCTCAAGTGCTAGAATTTGTTTCACGGCTCTTCCTCCAGAGTTTCCTAGTAGTGGTTGTTCCTCTTGGTAGTTGCAGTAGAAATACTTGATTATTCTCCTGCAGACCAGAGTGAAAAACTCAGCTAACCACTCCACTGCATTTTAAGTTTGCAATATTAGTATGCATTACCTGAGAACTTAATGGAGAAATTATTATTTATTTATTTAAAAATAGCCGTTTGAAGCTCATCACGTGCCGTATTATAGCATTGATTTGCAATGGATCAAATTGATTGCCTGAGAGCCATCATGCTCGAGGTGTTCATCATGCAGAATAGTAAATGCTCGCCGAATCAGCAAGTATAACGAATCCTAATAGCAGAAATGCGGGTATTAAGGAATCCACGGTCCGGAGGCATGGCGTCATTTCTGTGAACCCGTTATGTCTCTCGAGTGCGAAAAAGAGAAACTAAATACATAAACAGAGGATGGGGTAGGTAATGGGGAGGCGGTGAGTGCGAGGAACAGAACTGGGGCGAAAAGCGCACAAATGTGATATGAAAAGGCTAATGACGCACTCGAGGTTCGACCACGTCATTCATGGCGGTACCTAGACCTAGATTCGCTTCTGGAACATTCTTCTCTACATCATGGAGCATAGTTACAACGAGTCATCAAGTCTGAGGAATGCCTCGTCTGAGGTGTATTTGCTAACTCATTCTCTGTTCTGGTTGTTTTTTTTTTCTCTCCTTTTCTTTACATTTTCGAAAGTTTGGGCTCCTTATAAACATTCGCTCTCATTCATGGTGGCCAAGGTCAGTGAAGAGTAGTTAACCAAGATTGCGACCCTGGCCTGTTTATCCGCCAAATTTAAAGCTCAATAGTATTGCCAATGCACCAAAATTCTTCTTCCCTCTAGTGATTTTATTTCTGAGTTATTAATATAATTATTATATACACTTATTAAATTGTTTCTTGATATTATTATATTATACATATTTTTTTTTAATATTTTGCATTTTATACCTCGAGTTACACCGGTAGTTTCGTGATTTGTATTACTCTTTCCCTACTGCAGGTGTCCCCGGACTTCAAGGGTTTTTACCCGCATTTTTATTGGTCCCATGGTGTCCACTCACTATCGTATGACGATTTCGTAGCTACCTGAATGAGAAACTATCTCTGATCAGTAGTACTAAAACAATACAGTAAGGAATTCGACTGACCCTTCATTGACATTTGAGCAAAAATGTTAGCAGATTTCCCTTAAGCTATTGAGGTTGTACTCATGACGCGATTTTCGAAATTTTTCTTCAAATGCCCATCGATGCTACCTAGGAGATGACGAGAATGAGGTCCGTTCAAAACTGTATATATATATATATATATATATATATATATATATATATATATATATATATATTAAAGTAGCAATAAGATTGGTTCTATTTGTCTCTTACCGCTCCAGCGGTCGCAATTGTTTAATCGTTACCAAACTTGATATTTAGTCGTTTTATGTAAAAAGACAAATCAAGTTCGTTAATTGCTGAAATCGGACCAGTGGGAGGGGAAGTTTAGAGAAGAGGATTTTCGGAAATTCGAAATATCTCCGTTACTTTACGTGGGATCGAAACATTGTATAGAATTAATCTTATAGCAAATTAAATTTACTATAAATATTGTTATATACATGTATTCTCTATCTTGAATATTAACCGAGATATTTGCATTTTTATTAAATGTTGGTGGGTAACGGACGAAAGCCCATAAGCTAGTTCGGCCGTTTTTGTAACTGTTTACCTCTCGTGAAATTTCTCTATTGTAATACTTCATGTGGGAAATCTGCTTAGTTTACGCAGCCCCTGCGCGACGGATTTTTTTGTTTTATCATTGAATACCATGAAGCTCTTTATCTGTCAATTATGGACACACAATTATTTATTGGGAGAGCTCTCTCGAATCAGCTATTGAGGTCGTCCTCATGGAGCGATTTCGAAACATATTTCGAAAATTATCATTCAGTTAAGTAGGTATACGGGTAATTGAAACAGCTCTAGTGGACGTATTTTTTATTTGTTCTTTTCCCAATCCAATGATTAAGCTTTTTTATGTAAACTTAAAAAAGATATTTCTTAATGACTGAAAACGAATAAGTGGGGGGGGGGGTCCAAAATTCAAAATATTTCCGCTGTTTTGAGGCGGATTGAAATACTGTATGAAACCAATGTTTTAGCAAATTTAAATCTCAATAAACATTCTTGTATAAAAAAATTTTCTTACTCGAAAATTAGAAATTTGCCATTTTTACTTTTCAGCTATCAGTATCTACAATCCTGCTCGTCTCATATTAACAATTAACCGATATAGTTTGAAACGTTTTATTCGTATCAAAGACATCAAACATGGCTTTCAAAGAGCTGTGCAAGATTTCCGGACAAATATGCTCTATCGGACGCCGTTTATGAAAGTGATATTTCCAAGGAATCCTCTGGAAAAGTGGTCCCAATTTTCGCATTGGTTACTTCATTCACCTTGCCAGGACACGAAGGCTTACTACTGAATGAGACGGCGGACTAAGAGGCAAACAAGCAGAAAAAGAAATGAAAAGTAGGTCAAAGAAGGCAACTGCGTTGTCATCATTGAAACCCCTGTGAAGGTGATTATGATTCTTCTTGGAGAAGTTTTAGATTTTCAAGGTCATTTTAACTCGTTTTAAATTCAACTCAAATACTTTTTTAATGACCTTCAAATACCTTTCCACCATTAAAATTAATGAATATCAAATGAACCTGCAGTTCAGCATTCCTGGCCTCCAAGAATTAATGTCAGCTTCGGCCGTTCAAAGGAATCTTTGAATGTCTTTCTGTTTAAAAAAAAATAAAAAGAGAGAGAGAAAAAAAATGACTAAATAGAACGGTCTTTATGAATGTCGGCAAACCGTGAGAATGATATCATTTGTAAGAAGTTCATAGAATGACGGGGGTGCATTGAAATGCGAGAGCGGGTCACCCTATTCATCCCCCTGCATACACCATGAGAAATGGGGCGAACAGCGCCATCTACCAAATGCCGCTGTATTTGAGTCAAAGGCATAACGGGATCTATTTGAACCAAATAAAAGAAACAAACTGGAATCTCTTTTGACAATACCTTCCGCGTCTATATAGTTAGGAGTGATACATAATTATGGGATAATATTAGATTTATGTCTTATTAGCAGATTTCCCTTAAGGGAAATCAGTTATTGAGGTCGTACTCATGACGCGATTTTCAAAACTTTCATCGATATCCATCCTGTAAATCCTGCAGTACTTACGTAAGTATAGGCAAGTATTTAAAACGAAATACCGCAATATTGAATACATGAAAAAGGATTCGTCAAATCCAAAAACTCACCGAAATAAACTCGTTTTAGAATTTGATTTTCTACCAGAATCCGTCATAAAAAGCATGCCATTCCATTGGAAATTCTAAAGTTATAGAGAAGTACTGGAGAAGGTTACGAGGTTGAATATGGACTGAAAGGATTCTTCAGGGGTCCAAATTATTGCACACCAAGTCTCAGCCTAGCATTAAAAAAAATTGCCGATTTAGGGGGGGTGTGGGTGGCGCGCAAACTTGGGACACCACGTACATATACATGCAAACATATATATATATATATATATATATATATATATATATATATATATATATATATATATATATTGATTGACACATTGATTTGATTCATTTTTGTTTATTTCTCCATTTGTTCAAACATCAAACCTTTTTTTCGCTTTCCTTTTCATTTTTTTTTTCTAAAAAAAGACTAAATTTGTTTTCAAATAATCGGTGGCTTCTTCCACAACAATTCTGTTCTTTTACGATGAATGTCTTGACCCTATAACTGTTTCTTTGTCTAATAGTGTGTTCTCCGCACATTATGAAAGCACCATCATAAATTTCGCTAGTAATATTTATTTATTTTGGAGCGTTCGCAGCGAGGCGATATTGCTCATTAAAAAAACAAAAAAAAACAATTTATATAAACAAAATACAAAATGAAAATAGAAACAAGAAAAAATTAAATAATACAAAATAAGAACGCAAACAAATAACAAACCCCGACTAAATAACAGAACGCAACAATATAACAAAACACAACTAAATCACGGAACGCAACTAAATTAAACTCAACTAAATAATAGAACGCAATAAAATAACAAAACAACGAAAAAAACAACAATAAACACAAAATAACAAATAAAATAAATAAACAAAAACAAAACATTAAGTTCAAAACAAAGTCTGTAAAGACTAATAAAATTACGTAAGCAATTATATAATTTCAATGGATAAAAACTAAACTAAAATCAAATAAATATAAATTAGTATTTACAATAAAATGAAGATTTCTAGTACTTAAAATATTTACAATCATATGCTCTCACTTTCTTTATCACACACACACACACATGCATACACACTCACGCGCGCACGCACACGCACACACACGCGTGCAGGCACACAAACTCACACGCACGCACATACACACACGCGCAAATATATAATAAATATATAGTAATAGTATTAACGAAAGACGAATAATAGTAATAGATAAAACGAAAGACGAATAACTTGAAAACTATTTATTTAATCAATGAACAAATAAATAAGTAATAGAAGTGAGATATATTCAAACTGTATGATGTCGTTACGTGAGAAAAAGCCTCGGAAATCTCTTCTTTCTTATTGGATTCCCCTGATCTCCGTATTGAATTTTCCATCTCATTTCAGTCTCGACACATAAAATCTCAAAGTATTTTGTCTAAACTGGATTTACTCTAATGCGCTTTTCTCTTGAGACGCTGCCGTCCATTACCTGACTTGTCAGTCTTAGAACAATTGACACATTTTTCAAAACACAGCCTGGAACATTTACCGATATATATTCTGGTTGTAAGACTGACACGATATTTTTTAAAAAATTCTTCAGTAATCATTTTCCACAGTAGATTACAAAATGTGTGATCTTTCCACCCGCCATTTCTTTTGGTTTATTTGCGAATTAGATACTACATGCATGTATTTTGTGATTTAATTATAATATATTCAGTGAAATTATACATTCAGTCTTTATGCTGGTTTCAATTATTAATGCAAAAAGGAGTCTCAATGTTATAATTTCATTCGTATTACTATCCTTCCCTATTTCCCACTGATGTATACCGATTCTTCAGATTTAGTAAGTTTGTAAATAATTTGAATAAGTTGGATTTTCGATTTAGTAGACCATACAATGGTCCAAATCGACTGTTACGATTTTTCACTAAATATTTAAACGCTCTATGCAAAACGTAAGATCAAGTTCGTTAATGACCGAAATTTGTGAGTGTAGCGGAATTTATAGAAGACATATTATTAACAAGGTCTCCGTCACTATAAGCCGGATGAAAAAATGTTGGGTAATTAGTCTAGTAATTATTTTCCAAAATTTTGGCTTTCTCTTAAAAGATTTAAGGTATTTTTTTTGGCATCCAGTATTCCCACCTTCCCCTTTCACTCTTCCCCTCTAATCTCAAGTCATCTTTACTCAAAGTACTTATTAGTATAGAAATAAAGAATAGAATATAACGGTCATCACACAATGAATTTGCATGTGTCTCGCATGATAAAGGTCTCTTGAAAACAATATTTGGTATTTAAGATTAGAATAAAGTGGTTCATGATATAAGCACTTCTTGCTATTCCGAGAGGAGTAGCAGTGGAAGTATACTGAAAGCAGAAAACTAAGAAATGCCTATTTTTCGGTTAATATTCAAGATACAGAATAAATGTGCTAAACATATATAGAAAATTAAATGTGCTTCTATACAAATTTTCTATAGCAGAAATATTTTGTAATTTCAAAATTCCCCTCTCTAAATCCCCCTCCCCTCCCACTGGTACGATTTCAGCCATTAACAAATTTGACCTTTAGTTATGCATGAAACACTTATATATCGAGTTTAGTAACGATCACACAAAGATTACGACCGCTGTAGCTGTAGCAGACAAGGGTGTGTGTGTGTGTGTGTGTGTGTGTGTGTGTGTGTGTGTGTGTGTGTAGATATAGAAAAATAATTTCGAATAAATAATTTTCGTCATCTCGAAAGTAGGATCGATGGTCATTTGAGGAATTGTTTTCGAAAATAGATTCAATAGCTTATTTCCCTTAAGGGAATCTGCTAAAGCTTCACGAACAATAAACATAAAAGTACTTTGGCAAAGCATTGTAATGTTGTAGGGAACAGTTTCGGTTTTGACACATTAAAGATATTACACAAAGAAGCAATGTTAAATAAAAGAAAAATATTGGCGAACACAAAACTGTTAATAATTGGAAAATTTATTCTATTCTATTTTAAAAAAAAATTAATTTCACAATTCATGTGCTACTTATGTAGAGTTATAAATTTACTAAAGCTGTTATTACAAGCTGTGAAATTTCAAATAGTAATCATTTTTGTAAATGTTATTTTTTTTATACGTAATTTAAGATATTTATAATGTACTAGCTCAGATACCCGGCTTCGCCCGGGAATTGATTTGAGGCTGAATGGTGGTGGTATTTTTTTTACTTAGCACACTATTTGACATTTACCCGTCCCAGTGTTTAGGGTTTATACCCGTTGTTGGCATTTGTTAATAATAAAATTAATTTTTTATGTAAGACTACACTGTCCTCCATATTGTCATATTTCCCGTCACCTGTGCATTATGCATAGATTTCAGTTATTAAAGACAAAATATTAACATAGATTTGAATTAATTTTTCCAGGTGAGGTACCTGATAGTTCAAATTGGAATGAATTGTTGAGCATATCAATATTTCTACGCAAATTACTTGCTCCACACATTGTTCCTGGAGAAATGTATAAAACAAAAGTTAATCTAAATAACAAAGTAAACAACTTTTGTTATGTGCATGTTTGTCGAAAAACAAATAGACAATGCAATATCACAATGCCTTATAACCCCCACTCCCATTTTAACCTAAAATTTTAATATAGCTTATAATCATGGAAGAATTAATGCTAATTGACATACCGAGTTTTCTTAAGTTCGGTTCAATCGTTAGCGCCCAATAAAATAGTCGACTCCCGCTTTAGTTTATAGTGTATATCTCGTTTATACTTTGTTAAAAGACAAAAATGAATATGACAAAAGTTACTCTAAATAACATAATAAACAACTTTTGTTATGTTCATATTTGCCGTAAAACGAATAGAAAACAAAATACCTCAATTTTTAAATTCAGGCCTCCCTTGCAACCCCCACTCCAGCCCGTCCCTAGAAATGTTGGTATGACTTATTATAATGAAGGCGTTAGTGCTAATACACATACCGAGTTTTATTTATTTCGGTTGGTTCTTTTGTACTAATGAAATTGTTCACT
Organism: Riptortus pedestris; assembly: GCA_019009955.1. NCBI lineage: Eukaryota > Metazoa > Arthropoda > Insecta > Hemiptera > Alydidae > Riptortus > Riptortus pedestris. The sequence goes on from CM032228.1 coordinate 46,579,397, forward strand.
TCCGCAATAATTTTTAGCGTATAACGCCTTTCTACTTCGGTATACGACGATAGTGTATATTAAAAAAAGTTTCTCTAAATAACAAAATAAACACTTTTGTTATGTGCATATTTGCTGAAAAAGCAATAGGAAACGAAATATCGCTATTTTTAATTTCAGGCCTCCTTATAACTCCCACTCATGTTTGTCTTAGAGAACATTAATACAGCATAAAGTATAAGTTGGGCTATTAGTAATATACATACAAAGTTTCATAAAAATCGTTTCAATCGTTTATGCGTGAAAAAGTATCAAATAAACAAACAAACAGACACGAAAGAAACAAAATGTAGTTATGATGTCTATGACATGTGAAACGAAAAGTTATCGTGAAATTTCGCGAAAAAAATCAATGTACAGACAGAGGTTACAATTTTATATATATATATATATATATATATATATATATATATATATATATTATATATATATATATAGATTTGTGTTAACGCAGTCTAATTATAGCTTGACTTCAATTACAGTTCCAGACCCTATTTCGTTGTGGGTTGGCTGTTATTGACAAATTAACACGTTTGTAAAGGCTGATAATCATTTTTGGTTTCCTGTTAGACTTAATATTGACTTACGAGAATATTTAAACTTAGGTTTATACTTGTGGTTTCTAGGGAAAATGTAAATGTCTTAGGCATTAGTTGAGGATAATTATTCATTAATATATCCAAGTATTATTGACGTTGTAAATGTCCTAGAGTGCGAGACGTTTGGTCTTAAACTAATTACGAGAATTGGTGGGAGATGGTGATCATTTCTTAGTGCTATAAAATATCTCCGATATTATACGTCAGAGAAATCAAAGATTGATTTTGAGTCACTGTCATTTTAATATCAAAAACTATTGGTCAGTCACAAATTGAATAAAAATGTTTATATAATTAATGTCTTAGAGCGGATAGATAGGATTAATTACATTTAATATGCAAGTGTATTATCAGTTATCAGGAAATATTATTGAACCTTACTAAACATGCTAATTGTTTATGATACAGGGCAAAAGTAATTAAACTGAATGTGAGATCGCACAGTACTCCACATAATGAAAGAATCTTCAGGTAATGGTTGTTAAAGTATTTATTGTTGGGATTAAAGAAAATCTGAAACTCGAGGAACTTTTCCGGAGCGAACAATCATTGACATGAAATAAACAGTACGATTTCCTGTTGGCAGTTGGTAGAATTCCTTGCTTACTTTGCTCCAGAGGTAGGAATTACCTTTCATCGGCTAAAAGGTTCGATCCCTCACGACAATACAGACTTCAAAACCCCAGCCCGTATGATTGGACTTAGGCGTTATTTGCTCTACTTTAGCACACGTGTAATCTTTATAAAGCATGCACTACAGATTAAATGCTTCATTAAAATGTAAAGGAACTAATATGATTTATTGAGGAGGGTAATTATTATGTATTTTTTTTTGTTGGCAGCATGCCAGGATATTTTAAGCTGTCATTGATGGAATACCCGAAACCTGTGAAATAAACTATAGTGAGTTATTATACACCACGTATTGCATGAGGAAATGGTCTCAATACAATTGACAAGTCAAATTTATTGATTAGTTGTATTATTAACATTAAGGAGCAGTAAATGTAATCTAGGGTGAGAGATAGAAGAGAGAGCGGAGGGAGGGGGGAGGGGGGAGAGAGAGAGAGAGAGGAGAGAGGAGAGAGAGAGAGAGAGAGAGATGAGAGAGAGAGAGAGAGAGGGGAGAGAGAGAGAGAGAGAGAGAGTGAGAGAGAGTGTGACGAGACGAGAGAGTGTGAGAGAGAGAGAGAGAGAGAGAGAGAGAAGAGAAGAGAGAGGAGAGAGAGAGAAGAGAGAGAGAGAGAGAGAGAGAGAGAGAGAGAGAGAGAGAGAGAGAGAGAGAGAGAGAGAAGAGAGAGAGAGAGAGAGAGAGAGAGAGAGAGAGAGAGAGAGAGAGAGAGAGAGAGAGAGAGGGGGGGCAGGGAGAGAGAAAGAGGAAAGAGTGGAGGAGGAGGGAGCGAGAGTGTTTAAGAGGGGGTGAGAGAGAGTGCTTTATGGAAGGCCACTGATAAAGGGATCCACATCAAGAAGCATGTCGGTCTGAAGTACAAGGAAATATTGTGTATACAACTGACGATCTACAGAATACTTTTCGAAATCTCCAATAGAACACACAATGATCAAGAACGGTTTCTCTCTGAGAACAATGGTTGCCAAATTTAGTCTATTCATATTCCCTGATTTTACTTTTTATCCTTGACTTAGAATTAATTACAAGCCTCAACAGACAACAAAGTGTTTAAAATTTTGGAATTAAAGAAACGAATTCTCTGTTTAACGATAAAACTCGTGTGAGTTTTAAAGAGGGTTTTATTTCTTAGTTAACCTGAAAATAATCATCGTTCTCACTCACAAAGTATTTATTGCTTCAAAGTCATTTGTTACGTTGTTATTTTATAACTATTTTAAATCTGTCCAAATTTAAAAGAAACATGTTCCAAAAAAAAATCGGTTAATCTCTAAAAAACGCCTTTTACAATGAATGGAGAAAATACAGAATTCGAGTGGAAATTGATTTGGTGATTGGTGTATGAGACCATCCTTAGTATGGACATGTATGAAAATGTCTCTACTGTGTATGCCTGCTGACCCTTATTCCAAGATGTGGTCAACTGAGAAAGCTTGCAGAATGACGAGCTAAACGTTGGTAGAAAACACCATGACACGAATACCAGAAGACCTCCCTAATCATGGCATAGAGCGTGAAAATATACGAGAACAAAAAAAATAATTTCGTCAATTACTGACAAAAATACGAAGAATGAATAGCACTTAGAATATTTTTTGACCAGTTAGAAAGTTGTTTTTGAGTATAAAATTAATGATTTTACTTCCGACTTCTACTCACAGGATTATACTGAACCGATGTTTCAAGAGAATGACTAACCAGAAATTTACATTGTATATAATTCAAATTGATAACCTTATCGATCAAACACTACTTTTCACTTCCTTGAACAAGTAAGGTAGTAGCAATATTAATCTCAAAAAAAAAAAAATCAGATATTAACGGAAAAATCAGTTTTGGCCCAGACTTAATCTATTTTAGGAAATTTCCCTTAAGGGAAGTCATGAAGCTATTTTCGAAATTTTTCTTCACATGTCCATCAATCCTGCCCAGGAGATGACGAAAATGAGGTCCGTTCAAAATTATATATATATATATATATATATATATATATATATATATATATTTGTCTACCGCAATTTTTGTCTTATTGTTACCATGATATATAATCGTTTTATATTAACCCTCCAGAACTCCCGTCAAAATGAGTGACCTGAGAACTCGCGCGTGAGAATTTTTCTCACACCACCTATTTCCCTCAAAAAACGTTCGTAAATAAAATATTATCAACAAGAAATAATAATATTATTCAACATTTATCGTACAGGTATTCTGTTTTGAAGAATCATTATGTCAAACAACTTAAAAAGCTACCTAATTAATTAAAGTTTTGCTCTCCCCAAGAATGAAATAGAACAAAGGACTGTTTTTCTACATACTCTGCAACTCTTTCTTGACTTCTTGTTTTTTCTCCTCGGACCATACGCACAAAACCGCGACGGGGTACTACAACCAGAACATGTGGCTACTTCATTTTCTGGCATGTTGGTCAGTTGTGAACAGTTTGATCAGGGGAGGTTTGAAGTTCCGGTTCTTCGGTAAATCACCAAAGCACTCGTTTGGTGAGAAGAACTTTCGTATTAAAAAAGAAAGAAAGTTCCACCAGAATTCGCTTGATGAGAAAAAAACTCATGATAAACAAAAATTCTTCCCGCCAGAACTCGCCCTGTGAGAAAAAACACTCACACTTAACTTCCTCCGGCTGATTAACCTAGTCATGGCGACAGTCAGTTGATACTAATGAATGGGAGTCAAAGAGGGCGGTAAGAGAAGGTACAAGTTGTAGCTAGAGAGAGCCGCACTATCACCAAAGACGTATACTATTAGACATAACTTTTTTCTTCGGGGTGTGAGTATTTTGCTCACGGCGCGAGTTCTGGAGGGTTGAAAGAAATATTAAGTTCGTTAACTGATGAAATCGGCCCAGGCGGAGAGGTGGATAATTTCGAAAATTCTTAATATCTCCCTTATTATGCGTTGGATCGAAACATTTTATTTTTATTTAAATGTTCTATAAATGTTGTTATGTACATTTTTTTTTACTATGTTGATTATTAACCGAGATATTTGCATTTTTAGTTCACGGTCTTCAGTAAACCCCCACTCCTACTCATTTCATATTAACAGTATGCAATTATTTTAAGAAGCACTTTATTTGAAGCCCAAATACCAAATATTGATCTCATTAGACTGCGATATTCTGCATAAATTCTGCGATAAATGCAAATGCATAACTCATTGGGAAATCTGCTTAGTTATCGCAGCCTCTGAGAGACGTACTTTTTGACTTGGTTCGGGGTGACATCAGCATGTATCTCGCATCACTCAAAATCAATTAGTCTTTTGATACAAGTAAACTTAACATCATATTCTTAAATATAAAATACTTAAGAATATGATCTTAAATTAGCACCTTATACTTTAACTATAATCGTCTAAGGGGAGGCGGGTTTGGTGAAAGGTGAAAATGAACACCGCGAATTTCATCATGGCTTTTAGAGATGCGGAGGATTTGTGCAAAACAATGTTGGTTATATATCGAAAAAGCATTTTAATAATTATATTCTAACACATTGTTGGATCTAACGCTTTGGAACAGAGCTTAGCAATGTGAGTTGCTAAATTTCAATTGCTTTCAAACGAAATGTACTAAATCACTTTGTATATTTGTACAGAAATACAAGGAAACAAAGTATTATCAACTTCATATTTTTGAAATGATAATATTGTCAATATTCTTCCAAAACGCCACCAACACATGTACATACTCACTCTGTACTAATAAAAGAAATTGACTTTCCAGAAAATGCCATTTTGTATAGGTATGTGGTTACTTGTATATTATTTATGTTAATTATATATGTTTATTTCGATGGGAAACCACTTTTATTTTAATCTTTCTATGGCCCTTTACATAGCTTCAAATATTATTTATAACTATGGATTTGGAAAATTATCACATAGCTATTTATTCGAAACCATAAATCTCATTAAACTATTTATTCTGATAATTTGTTATCGTACTTTCCAACATATATTTCACGTCTCCAAATACGTGGTCACTCACGAGAACTCCACGCCATTCATATCCTCTTGTCATCTCCTTCAAAGTTAATTAATGTCACTGACCGATGTCTTAAAATACAACTCCAAGGCTGCCCAGATTCATTAGTATTTGACGATTCACTGCCAACGTCAGAGTAACCATTGACAACGGTCTACCCATTAGGATATATCAGACATCTATAGTTATTTTTTAGTATGGAATTTATTAATTAAGTAGATTGACCTCAAACGATATGGCAGGAATTTATGGGAAGATACAGACTAAGCTGACGTCATTGCGTCAGGAATTTTTTCAAATCTATACTTTGGTATTTTCTTGATGACAATATTTACATTTTCATTGCTTCTCAAGTCAATGTTTGCTGTTTAAACATTAGAATCAATTATATTATGTAATATTGTTTTTTTCAATGAACATTTAAAAATTATATTTGTTTTTAGGACATAATTCAAATGAGCTGATTGGTTTAGGTTACAATAAAGAGAATACGACACTTTATCGAAAAATGTTCATTAGAAATTCCCCAAAGAAAGTTCTCTTCTTATACATGTGAATGGACACATATTCATCCTTATCACAAAATAATTCTATGAAAATGAGGAGACGACAGAAAATGTTAAGAGGGCTATTCGTAAATCGGGAAAAAGGAATAAATTATATTTTAACAAATCTCAGAGACTCAATAGAAATGAGCATTATAATTTCTGTCTGTTATCTTTTCAAGCTTAAACTAGTGAACCAAATTTTATGAAAAATGGAGTGTATTACTACTAATCTAACTTAGACTTTGCTAACTAGCTATGCTAATATTCTCATAAATTTACAAGTGTGTGGGTCGCAAAAGAGGCCTGAAATGGAAAACAGGAATATTTCGTTTCATATTAATTTTTCGACAAAAGTGCACATATCAAAAGTTGTTTATTGTTGTTCAATAAAATATCTGTCATGTGCACTTTTGTCGTATATCAAAGTATAAACGATACATACGCTTAATACTATAGCTGCAGTAACAATTTTATTGTTCACTAATGACTTAACCGAAATAAGGAAAACTAGGTATGTGAATTAGTATTTGCTATTCCATGATTATAAACTATGATAAAATTTCTAGGAACGAACAAGAGTGGGGGTTATATAGGAGGCCTGAAATGAAAAATTGCCATATTTAGTTTTGTATTGTTTTTTTTTTGGCTAACGTGTACATGACAAAGTTGTTTATTTTGTAAATAGAGTAAGGTTTGTTATTTACACTTATAACGTATAATAAAGTATAAACGAGACATACGCTAAAACTAAAATTCGGGAACTAACGCCATCCATGGTTATGATTAATATTGCCCACGAAATTTTGAGAAAATGGACACGGTTTGGTCAGATGAGATACAACGAATGTTGAATGTATACCACTCTCCCCTTCTAGGTAAGAGAATGAGAAAAGCAAACGGACGTTGGTAAGGGCCATACATAATTATATTTTCGAGCGATTTTATTACGCGTTCGAATTCGGCCTAAGCCCAACGTGAATCTGTGAGTTATCTACAATATTTCTCTCATGTTCCAACTGGCTTCGTCAGCTGGTTGTGGTTGGTAGGCTGACATGACACCACTGGAGCTAATTCGAGTTTTAAACTCGTAATGAATTCCCGAGCGAAGGAGACTAAAACTCCAAATAGAATTTCTCGAACAAGATAAACAGTTATATCATATTATAAACCATTGTCTTCATTTTTGGGGGGGAATGTTTATATAATGAACTCGCAATATTGTATTTTTTTTTTCCGCAAACAACACGATTTTTAATTAACTAAAGACAAAATTGACAATGTTGTGGGCCCCAGGACCTGAAAATATTGGACGTACAAACGACGTGGAGAAACTCGCCAAACATGCTACACAGAGACAAGTACCTGACTTTAACATCCTAACCCAGACATACATTTTCAAATACTGCAGACAACATTAAATAAATGGCAAACATGTTGGCATCGAACAGCAGAAAATCATCTGTGAGAAATAAATCCCTCTAAAAGCCAGTGGCCATCCAGCAGACGTGGCAATAGACGAGACGAAGTTGCACTAACGAGACTTAGGATAGGACACACATATAACGCACTCATACCTCATGACGAGAACAGAAAGACCTTTTAGCAGAACAAGCCATGAACCATTAACCATTAAACACATACTGACTAAATGCAGGAACTTTGAATACTTAGAGGCTTCACATAACATGTTCGAACGTCATACAGACAGGAGCCTACATATCGACATATACTAAATCACCTCAAGAAATTGAATTTGTCTTACAAAATTTAACTTCCAACCGTTTTTATTTTGACTTTTTGGGACATTTTTTTAACGATTTTATTATTGATATTATTATTTTCCTATAACTTGGTTTTAATTTTAAATAGTTAAACTTTGAGCCAAATCGCCTAGTTGCGGGTGCTCTGACTAAATAAATAAATAATTAGTACAAAACAGAATTAATGCCGCTGTCACATCTGTGTTCTCTCAGTTCAGGGTGAATTGAATGAGAGGGCACTTCTCCATGTACATGTAACACTCATGTTCTGAAATCAACAATGATATATATATATATAGATATATATATATATATATATATATATATATATATATATGCTTACATAATAATGTTTCTATCAAAAACATATTATTCTGCAACTTTTCTCTGCTACTACAGACGTTGATTGTGTTGTTTCTAGATTTAATTGGTGTTATCTCCTGTTCTGCCATACACACCATTTCCATATACCTAGCACGGAACAGACTCTTCTGGCGATATACATTTTCTTCTTGTAATCTTTTATACACAATTAATTCATTCGAAGGTAGAAAAATGATAAAACATGTATTATTTTCCCTTTTTGATTGGTAGAAGCATAGGGACATGGTTATCAGTTCTGCAAATTTTTTATCAACTTCTAAAGTGTTTATCACACTTTTATCTGAGGCTGACTGTAACGCGCAGATGACTTTAATCAAACCCTGCAAAAATTAATGTCTCATTAAGCAAATATTTTCCCGCCGTTGTGTACAGTATAGTGCATTCTATATTTACCAATATTTCAAGGCAACAGATAGTTAAAATTAAATCTCATATGTTAATGTAATTTTTTTTATTATTTTATCACATCCACTTTAAGGTAATATGGGTACTTGGGGCGGGTTTGCTAGAGATGCCACCCATTTCTAGCAAAGGTGGGACTAACGATTTTGTTTTGCCAGTTTGTCACTAAATAAACCTTTATTGCCCTGTTGCCTTAACCCACATGGCTAAGCAGAGTCACTTTAGTAAATTATACCTTGAATACCTCATCATAAGAAGTTCTTGGACAATCAACAATCCCTTAAGCATAGGGAATGGAGGTCCTCCAAAGAACTCATAAGTCCACTTGGGTGTTTCTAGCATATATAAATTGGACCATTTATGAAGGAATGAAATTAACATTTCGTGAAATGGTTTCCAAAAATTCTTTCTTGTTGTCGGGCATCGAAATAAATTATATTAAGTCTTTAAATATTATAGATTTGTTGAAAAACACACATTTGATGAAACTGAAGGAGGAGGGTGTCGCACGAGTTGTTCGAATCGAAAACCAAAAAACTCATTATTAGTTTTCTTTGCTTCTTTTTTTTCTCTTAATCGATGACTTCCTCATTGAATATTTCTATTACTCCTCTTTTGTACTTTTCAAGTGAAATAATCAGATTTCATGGCGGATCTGGCAGACTGTTGAGGTTTAAATACTGTAACCCGTCAGACCACCTAAGAAAAAGCTTTATTTTTGCACAACAGATGGGAGTTGAAGTGATTGGAACAAGGTTGTTACATATTTTTAGCTAAAAATTGATTTGTATTATTTATTAACGTCCACTTTGTGCTGCTATGGCTAATTTGGACGGGTTATCTAAAGGTTACCACCCTTTTCTAGCCAGAATGGGACTCAGAATGTTACTTAGTAAGCTCACCAAGATTACTAATTCCTCTTACCCAAGCGGGAATTGAACTCATGACTAGAACATTTTTTTTTTAAATCACAGAGAGAACATATGACATAGTATGCCTTTCGAACGCAAAGCGTACAATTTTCTAACAAAATTAAAATTAGAGCATTCTTTTACAATAATTTAAAGCGAGGGACAATCATAGAAAATCGCGACATGTGTATAACCTAAACAGCTAATTCCCTGAAGGAACGTCTTCTAAATAGTTTATTCCAACACCAAAACTAAGTTAGGTAGCGGCATCTTAGGGGGTTAGGTGAAAAACGGTTTTAAATTCCATATTCTTGCCTGCTTGTCCTAAAACATTCATGGTCATTACTGTATCTGTTAATGAATTTCTGAGCAAAATCTGTTACAATATCACGTTAATAATGATCGGATAGAGAACTTCTTTAACTCCTGTGGTGAAATCCTCGACTCTTCGCAACCCATAGTTACAAGTTCTTCTTAGAGCTAGCATCTTCATTCTTGCGCCGCCCTGACGTCATCAACCCATCCGAGAGGTGTAACGATAATTGGATTTGGAATTAGTGATGGTTGCGTGAGGTTTTATCATTTCGAGAAAGGATCATTGCAACCACCGGAGATTCAATCGCCATTACAGTTACTCCACAGCGGTGGAGAAAGACTTTGATGTATTTTCGTATTATACAACTCTCACTTGTAAGATTAGTGAACAACACTTCTTCAGCGGACGTCTTCGACAAGTTTCATCAAATGATGCGCTTCCAGTTTACAGTATTATGACACATACTTTTTTTTCTTTGGAGAGCAAATATGATATAAAGACCAACAATAAGAAATTAAATAAGAAATGCACCTTACTTCTAAGATTCGGTCCCATTACAAAAAAGGGTTACATAAAATTGAGAAATAAAAATAATTATAACATTATTAGGCAAGGAAGTGAAGAATGACATAAAAGACTCATTTATTTTCGCCAAGGATTAGTTCTAATTTTTGCCAAGTCTTTTGCAAGGTGTCTTTCTAAATTTCCTTTTTAGTCCATATTAGTTAAATAATTTAAAATAATGTATAACTTAAATTTTCGCTTCAGACAGAGTAATTCCTATAACATATGATTCATGATATTGCATTTTTTAAGATTTCCCTTAAGAGATATTATTAAGGTTATACTCATAACGCGATTTTTGACAAATTTCCTCAAATTTCTATCAATCCTATCTAGGAGATGACTAAAATGACGTCCGTTCAAAATGATATATATATATATATATATATATATAAAATACTTCGAAAGTATTTACTCGATATTTAACCGCTTCAGCCAAGACTAAAGACCATATTTGAGCTTGGCATTGCGGGGGGTTTAGGTAGAAATGTTGATTCCAAAATTCAAAATACCTGCGTTATTACGTGTCGGGTCGTAAAATGTTTTAGATCCAATCTTTCTAAACTATTGATGCTCTATAATTTTTGTTATACACATTTTTTCGTAACTCAAGTATTCAGCGAATTATGCGTGCTTTCTGGTTTTCAGAGTATTTGGGAATATCACAGCAGCACGTGGGAAATCTGCTTAGTTTTCGCAGCCCCTGCTTGACGAAGTGTTCTATTTTTACATCATTAGAAGATGTAGTGAAATGTGAACCATCTGTATTAGAAACATCTCTAAGTATATAGTTTTTTTTTTTTAAATTATTTATGTGTTATTTTAAGTGTCTTTATTCAGTTAATAATCTCAAATAGGACCAATCAGAGAGAGTTGGAAAGAACTCCAAACGATTGCTAGATAATAAAAGAAATGAGTGTTTTAATCAGTAATATCAGAGCCGACGAATACTAATTATTGGAATTGTTAGTTAATAAATTTGTGTATGTACAAACCTTTTCCTACTAAAAAGGACCTTGTAATTGGCTTTAATAATGTGGGAGATGTCCAAATATTTGACAGTTCAAATCAAATTAAATATATATAAGTATCTAAAGTAAACCTGTAGCTATATGCTTATGCAATATTTAATCGTTATTTCGAAGTAATTGTTTTGAGAAATTTAGTTCAGGGAGAAAAATATTCTCCAATATACAACACACTACTTCAGAACGTGTACAGTGAAATTAAATATCTACTATAAACTACAAATATGTTTAGTTGTTATTCTTTATCTCAAATAATTTTAGTTTATGAATACTGCTTGGGATAATTATTTTTAACTATTCAAAAATATTCCAAAGAAAATTTCAGTCAACCAGATAGAGCACGTCAAAACTCCCGGCCTTGGTTTAATTGAAAACTTGGCCTTTCCCGCTGAAGGTTGGCTCTTAATGTTACATATTAGTTTTTAAGTGAAGTGAGTAAGGAGGCTCCTGAAGAGGCGTATCATTACGCTAAACAAGTAGAACAATTTTTATAAATGAGCCAAAAAGAAGGAAATGTTTTTTGTTGAATTTGTGGCCATCGCTCGTGTAATATAGTTGCATAAAACATGAATATACTTTACAACACATTGTTATACAGAAATGTGAACAATGTTCGTATTACACTAAGTAAAGTGTGAGATAAAATAATAACTACTTAGCTACTATGCTGTGCCTAGATGATTTATAATAAGACTGATACTTCATATGAACTATATAATTTTTTTCTTGTAAATAAAGGGGTCTTCAAACTAAGCTTCATGGCACAATTTTCTTCTTTATTTATATAGAGATATGAAAGAATTATTTCCGGAGTGTCATGTAATTTCAATTTTGTTTTTTTGTTTATTTAAACCTTGTGGGTATATGAAAAATGAAAAAAATCTTCGTATTGAACAGTGGTAATATACTTTAAATTGGACTGTTTTTATATTTATCAAAGTTCTAAAGCGACATTTCACATGTAAACGGGATTTATGTACTAACACCTCACGTATTTGAAACTGTCACATAATTGGCTCAGTAGAACATGTAAATAGTTTGGCTATATAAAAATGTAGCGAGCAGGGAGAAAGAATTGTACTATTTGGAACGAATGTATTTTCTAGGTGTTGCATGGCGTTCAACACGTTTCGTCAGTAAAAAACAAAAAAAAATCTGGTTTCAAAACGGACGCAGTTGACGCATGAACGGAGATGGTACAGTAGTTGAAATCTCATTTTCTTCAGACGTCAAACCCCAATGGAAAATACCTGGATGTCATTAAGCATGTACGTAAATGAGAAAAATGTACGAGATAATGTTTATTTTTTTTTTTAGACCTTGAGGAAGATGTTAAGAGCATGAAGTAGTCTAATATCAAATGTTTGAAGATGTAATGAAAACTATTCATGGAACATTATAAACAAAATTTACTAATCTCTGGTTTTTTTTTTGTTTAGAAAATAAGATACTTGGTCCCATCCCGACAACTGTCTTTCTTACCACTTGATACCTAAACATTTCTTATCCAAACTTGATACTATAGGAGATTTTAAGGGGGGTGGCATCGGGAAGTTGTATAAGTAGCTTTTATATATAATATATATTTATATATATATATATATATATATATATATATATATAAAAGTACTCAGGGTGTCCCAACTTCCCGTGCCAGCCCCCTTAAAATCTCCAATTATTTTAATACATAGCTAAGACTTAGTGAGCCATAATTGGGACCCCTGAAGAATCCTTTTAGCCAATATTCAACCTCCTAACCTGCTCCAGTACTTCTCCAGCGACCATAACTTTGGAATTTCCAAAAGAAAGCCCTACTTTTTATGGGGAGTTCTTGTAGAAAATCGAATTATAAAACGAGTTTATATCGGTGAATATTTTTGATTTGACACATCCTTTAGCTGTAAAATGCACAAATCTTTATTTAAGAAACGGCACGTTTTATTGAAAAATGCTGCGACATAAAAGTTGTAGACGACAAAATTATTGTTGAAACAAGAAGGGATGGATTCTGAAATTTAAAAAGAAATTAAAAAATTGAAACAAAATAACGCAAAAGTATTCTTGAATGAAAGCAAAAAAATGTTTACTTTTAATAAAATTAACATAACAAAAAACGTTCTTAGAATTAATTTTTTCTGTAATCGTTGAATAATGGTAACATTACTAAACTGAAATGAGTGAAGAAAGTGAAACATTTTGCAATAGAGTGAAGAAAGTGAATTGCCTTCTTAATTACGTAGTAATAATTATAAAATAAAAAAAAATTTGACTTTGGAAATTGAATGATATTAATTATTTCTTAACATTCTATGAATTTATTTTAAAAAAATATATTGAAATGTGAATGAATTATTAGTGGAAATAATCAATATAATTTAAAATTTAAATATAATAATAATTACCTTCCTTGTTTATAACCTGCACTTGTTTATAACTGCACTACTTCACAATCATCACTAGTTGTTTTATAACTATGCTTATAACCTTTTACAACCATGCTTATAACCTACCAACAACATACCATAATCTTCACATCCTAATTTTGTTAATATTCTGGTTAGATCTGATCATGTATTACACGATTACAGAAAAAATTTAATATTAGACTCGTGAAGAAAGTAGAATTTACAACTCTCGTGAAATTACCACACTCGCTTCGCTCGTGTGGGTAAACGTTTCACTCGAGTTGTAAAATGATCTACTTTCGTCACTTGTATAATAAATAACTATATTTTAAACTAATTACGTATTTATGTATAAGTGGATTACGTTTTCCACCTATATAGCTTCATGAAAATGGCGAAAAATTCAATTTCAGTAGCAGAAATACAGTGCCAAAAGGGAGTTCAGATACCGTCTTTTGATGTGCATAAATCAAGAAGGACTTGGCTTTATTTTTGATATTTGAAAAAAAATTGGTTAATAAATTTTGTCTTTGTGATAACTATTGTACATTTATAATCTTAAAACTGTTATAATAATATATTCCTAATTAATTTCCTCCACAATTGCAATATTTTTTGGATTTTCGTTGTTATGTGGAACTTGAAGACTCTGTGAACTCAGAATCTGATAACAAATGTTCCTGTCCTTTGTCCTCGATGGGAAAATGGTTCAAACTTCCACCAATTGATTTCATAGAAATGTACTACTATTTTTCTCCCCTACAGCTACCCCATTTAACATTTCTTAAATATACTTCTTTAGAATTATATCTTTTTGATTGCATCTTGAAGGGGTCTCAAGCTCGTTTTACAAATTGCAGGTTATAGAAAAATACCTGAAGTCATTTTTTTTTTACATTTATCAAAATATGGTTGGGAAAACAATGCCTTCATAATGGGAAGTCGCTTCTACCATATTGAAGGTTGAACATTCCTAAAAGAAGTGCTGCTGTTTGTGCCTTATAAAGTACCTATGCCTTTTGATGTTTGCATATTTTAATCAAATATGTCTCCCCTGCCTCTCTTCTTTTAAGGTATTTTTCCAAACGGAATTTTACTCACAGCAGCCTTTTGTTGTCTGGGTTAATTTAATATTTTATGACCCGGGACGCAAATTTCTTGCATGAATATTTCTTTTTCGTTTAATTTCAAGGCTTTTTTATTCAATATATGTTTCACAGCGGTAACGACTGAAACCAGAAAGCATGTTGTCATTTGTATCGTATGAGTCCATCTTTTATAAGAGCTTAAGATGTTTCAATCTCTGTACATTCAGACAGAAAATAAGAAATAAATGCATGTAACCTTAGAGCTACCCGGAAAAGTAATCTTTGATAAAGATTCATAATAAATATTTTATTCACTTTCATGCATTTAAGAAGTTAACGGGAATGTCTAGAGATATCGGCTGAATGGTCATGATGGTAACTCATTATAAATTGTACATACGTTTTGCATGGGGCCTTAACATTTCGCTATTTTTACTTCCTTTTACGAACTAAACGAAGTATTGTAATCGCGAACATTTTTAGATTTGAACTGAGTTATGACCCTCCTTGGGCCAATTTTATCTAGTTTCAACTAACTCAAAGACAGAAGCTAGTTTTAGAATGGACAAATTTAATTTTTTGAGTCGTCGGTGCGAAGATGAGGGTGCACTCAGATATTTCCAATTACTCCGCACTTATTAGTGATGTAAAAAATTTACACGCATCTTTTTTGGTTATCACAAAAATAACTGAAAATTTTGTTCATTTCTATTTTTCGAACCACTGCTTTGATACGGAGCATCCTATCAAATAAAATGCAACCCAACATTTTAGCAGATTTTTTTTAAAGGAACTCAGCTATAGAGGTTGTACTCATGACGTGAACTTCAAAAACATTCCTCCAATGTCCATCGATCCTACCCAGTAGACGAAAATGAGGTCCGTACAAAACTGTACACATTATATATATATATATATATATATATATATGCCCGTTAACGCTCTAGAGTTCAACATTTTGGTTGATCGTCACCAAACTTGATAATTAAACGTTTTATGAAAAGATCAAGATCAATTCGCTAACTGCTGAAATCTGACGAGTGAGATAGGGAGGGGGGGTGTTTAGAGGAAATTTTGAAAATGAAAAATACCTACATTATTATACTTCAGATCGAAAACTTCTATAGAACCTGTAGTATTGTAAATTTGATTAACTATAAATGTTATGTACGTTCTCTCTGTATTATAAATATTAACCGGTATATTGGCATTATCTTAGTTTTCAACATTTATTAAACCCCCACTCCTACTCATGTTACATTAGCAATAAGCTGTTATATCATGAACCGTTTTATTCGAATCTTAAATATCAAATATTGCATTAATTAAACTTATACTGCTCGAGATACGTGCAAATACGTAGTGTGATGACGTCATAAACTATGATTTTTTTGTCTTAATATGATAATGTTTATTTTATGTTTATAATACTCAATATTAAACCGTTTTATTCAACTCTAATGTTAACATTCGTTGATGGATGAAATTATACCAGGAATAGGGGAATCAATCTTGTTAAAATATTGAAAATCTGCAATTATTGCTCTATACAGTCTTCAATTGATTAGTAGTGTGTCATACATACCAGCGCGTGGGGCATCTGCTTAATTCACGCAGCCCCTGCGTGACAGGCTTTTTTTTATTCAAGGGGAATAAAAGGAACTCATTCGTACCATCAGGCTATTCTAGGAGGGATGTTTTTTGGACCTCTTATTGCTTCTGTAGTATATCATTAGGAAACCTGGACCTTACGTAGAAGTACTGAGTTGCTGAGAATAATACACTTTATTTATTGATAAATAGTTTCGTATTCTCTGTAATATGTTTTATGTTCTTCATAGTTTCATGGCAAGGGACACCAATAAAATAATTTTTTTCATGTAAACTTTTTTCATACGGCGCCACATGTTTCGAGGCTTACATACCACCTCCACATGTGCTATCTCTTTTAAAAAAAATTAAACATTTTTTAAAAAAAAATATAACATTAATTTAACAAACCCCAATGAAAATTCTTTGATAGATACTGCATTAATAAGTTACCTACTTACATGATATATTTATTAAATTTAATTACAGATTGCTACTTACATTTCAGAAGTGCTCGATCCTTCTTTCGTTCGTTGCGACCGTCCCTTCATCACTGGGGAGGTTTTTGATACTGAGACTCCCGAAGTTGGTTAAGTTTGCTAACTACAGATCGATAATTTACACTTAAAATTGAACTCGATTATTCCACGTCATTATTTAAAATCGATTATTTTCAGATGAAATTTTATAGAATTTAGAACCCTAATAAAATGTTATAGAAAAGCAACTACTCATTATAATCCCGAAAAGCGTCGATTTTCATAATTCATCAGAATTATCTATATCGACCCTCTCTGAGCCAAATTTGACTAGTTCATTTCTATTAATAGTTGGATTAGCTGTCATCATAGACTTCATACGATGAATGTACAGTAAAAAAAATTAATATCTTCATAAAATAAAGTAAATTAAACGTATATAAAATATATTAATCTAACGATTTCCGCAGGTAGGATGATTTAATTCATAAATAGAACCAAAGTAAGATTAAAGTAAAAGGAATAAACATTAACATATTTTAATTATACACACACATTGCACATTCATACATAAAAATACGGGACACTGACACACAAACACCCGTACACTGCTAATAATAATATTTATTCAGAGAATTCGATTCCACTGAATTGGAGGCGAGAGCAAGTTGAATTTCCTGGATTTTTAAATAAGAGAAGATGGAAGTGCGCATACATTCAATATTTATAGAAAGCCTACATCCACTGAGATTCTCGTTCCTGGAACTTCGTTCCACCGTTATCAATATAGCCGTGCTTCAATTCTTCATCGCCAGATTACTCGTTATACCCTTCTGAGTACAGATATCGCAAATAGTTACCTTACATAAGACACCATTGCCCATTGGATATTTCAATTTGTCAGGCAAACTTGAGGAGAGAGAAATTTATGAGGGCAGCTGAACATGAACTAAAATGTGAATAGCTTAGTAATACTGTTTCATCAAGGAACATACTACCTGTTATCATACTTAATTACTAATTATAGAGTAAGACTCCACAACGAAAGGCTGAGCACATCACATACATAATACGGAGGTTTGCGGACCAAATTGTAACCATAAAAACAAATCATCTAGTTGATCGATCTGGAATTCATCTCATTGCCTAGAAATATGCCGAAAGCAAAGAACGTGTTTCCTGAAAGACGTTTGAAGGAAAACAGTCTGTCACGCAGGGGCTTCGTAAACTAAGCAGATTTCCCTCGTGAAGATTAATAATAGATATATCTACATACTGGTAACACAATAGCATCATCAGCATCAAGTGAATAAATACAAATGATAATAAGAAACCTCCAGACGGGAAGCACCTGAAATGTAAACAAATAGGTGTGACAACCTGTCACAGGAAAGAAAAACAATTACGGAAATATATCAGAACATTTATCTATATCTAGTACTGTGATTTATAATGGATTTGAATAATTTTTATCTCAATCAATCAAATTTTAGTAGTCCAAGAACTCAAGAAAGGGGTCAGGATAACATATTTTCATTTATTTCGTTTAACAAAGTACTCTTCAAAACTATTTATGGTATTTAAGCTTCGAATAAAGTGGTTCGTATAACAGAGTATTGTTTACGTAACATGAGTAGAAGTGGGGGTTTGCTGGGGGCTGAAAACTGAAAAATGCCAATATCTCGGTTAATATTCAAGATAGAGAATAAATGTATAGAATAATATTTATAGTAAATTTAATTTTCAATAAAATTTGTTTTATATAATGTTTTGATGTGCCGTATGGTAACGGAGATATTTCGAATTTTCAAAACTCCCTCTAAAAACCCCCCTCCCACTGGTCCGAGTACAGCTGTTAACGAACTTGATCTGTCTTTTTACATAAAACGTTTAAATATCAAGTTTGGTAACGATCAAACAAAAATTGCGACCACTAGAGTGTTAACAGACAAATATATATATATATATATATATATATATATATACTAGCTCAGATACCCGGCTTCGCTCGGGAATTGACTTGAGGCTGAATGGTGATGGTATATTTTTGGCAAGGCTTTACTTTGCACAATATTTTGACATTTACCCGTTCCAGTTTTTAGGGTTAATACCCGTTCTTGGCATTTTTTAATAATAAAATTATTTTTTTATGTAAGACTTCACTGTCCTGCATATTGTCATATTTCCCGTCTCCGGTGCATTATGCATAGATTTGAATTATTAAGGAGAAGATATTGACATACATTTGAATTAATTTTTTCAGGTGAGGTACCTGGTAGTTCATATTGAAAAGAAGTGTTGAGCAAATTTCTCTAAATAACAAAATAAACAACTTTTGTTACGTGCATATTTGCCTAAACCCCAATAGGAAATTATTATTATTAATTTCAGGCCTCCCTTATAACCCCCACTCCTGCCCGTTCCTAGAAATGTTAGTATGGCTTATTATAAGGAAATTGTTAGTACTAATTCACATCGCGTGTTTGGTTTAGTTCGGTTGAGTCTTTTGTGCCAAATAAAATTGTGGACTCCCGCTATAGTTTTTAGCGTATAACTCATTTATACTTCCGTATACGGCAAAAGTGCATATAACAAAAGTTACTCTAAATTACGAAATAAACAACTTTTGTTATGCGCATATTTGCTGAAAAAGCAATAGAAAACGAAATATCGCTATTTTTAATTTCAGGCCTCCCTTATAACCCCCACACCTGTTCGTCTTAATAGAGAATATTAATATAGCCTAAAGTCTAAGTTGGGCTAGTAGTAATATACATACCAAGTTTCATAAAGTTCATAAAGTTTCATTCATTCGGTTCAGCCGTTTATGCGTGAAAAGGTAACAAACAAACAAACAGACAGACAGACACGATAGAAACAAAATGTAGTTATGGTGTCTATGACATGTGAAACGAAAAGTTATCGTGAAATTTCGCGAAAAAAATCAATGTACTGACAGAGGTTACAATTTTATATATATATATATATATATATATATATATATATATATATATATATATATATAAATAAAATTTTGAACGGACCTCATTTTCGTCATCTCCTGGGTAGGATCGATGGACATTCGAAGCAATTTTTCGAAAATCACGTCATGAGTATGACCTCAATAGCTGATTTCTCTTAAGGGAAGACAGAGAGCTACGGGGGATCTAGGCTGGATGTTCCTAACCGCATTGTTTTAAGTAAAGTTTACAAACTGGAGAGCATTTCAATAAGAAAGGATACGCCACCATTCATGCTGAATACAAAGATGATATGAGTAGCCCGATGAAACAGTCAGTTACATAGTTGTTGTAAACACTTACCTGATTTCCCGCGTAAGCCATTAATTCTTATTTCCACTCTATTTTCTATTTCCCACGTTATATGAAGCTTATCATTTATCTACATACATATGTCCGGTAACGCTTTAGTGGTAGGCAAGCAGCCAAAGGGGTTTACAATTTATAATAATATCCTTCATAGCTCACAGTCATGGCAAGGGTCACTGATATAAACCATTTTTTCAGCGCAAACTTTATTCATATTGCCGCCCTACATGTTTCGGGACCTAAACACCACCTCTTCAGGAGCCATCCCTTTTCAAAGAAACAATAACATTAATTTAACAAAACCCAATGATAATTCTTTGTTAGAGGCTTCATTAATAGCCTACTTACATGATATTTTATTAAATTTAATTACAGATTGCTATTTCTGAAGAGCTCGTTTCTCCTTACTTTCCCTTCCTCCTTGTTATATTTCAAGTCTATATTAAAAAGTATTGACAATAATGAAAATAAAATTGCCTTGACGGATCATTTAATCTCCAAAAAAATACACCTTGAATTTTGAAAAAGTTCAAATAATTGATAAAGAAATAAATAATACTAAATAAAAAATGAAAGAAGATTCCCATAATAAAAAAAAATTACAAGAAAAAAAAATTAAATACCTCAAGCATAGGTCTATTACGTTTTACCTTATACTACTCTATTTTAAATTATGACGCGAAATAATCGAGCTCAAGGTTGACGTATAAATAATCGTTCTGTAGACATCTGACTTAACCTACTTCGGGAATCTCAGTATCAACGACCACCTCATTGAGGAAGGGACAATGGCAGTAAACGCAAGAAGAAACGAGCACTTCTGAAATGTAAGTAGCAATCTGTAATTAAATTTAATAAATATATCATGTAAGTATACCCTTATTAATGCAGTATCTAGCCAAGAATTTTAATTGGGGTTTGTAAAATTAATGATATACTTTTTGTTTTTAAATAAATGTTATTATTTTTTTTTAAAAGGGATAGCCCCTGAAGAGGTGGTATGTAAGCCTCGAAACATGTAGGGCAGTATGAATAAAGTTTGCACGGAAAAAAAAAATGATTTTATTGGTGTCCCTTGCCATGAAACTATGAAGAACATAAAACATATTGGGTCCAGAATAACAAGAATGAAATAATTATTAAATTAATTCAAGTATCATAATTCAATTGAAGCATATTTAGCACTACCCGAAAAGTGGGCCTCTTGCAAATTTTACCCGATTCATTGAAATTTGGTAGCTTCGATTTTCTAAGTTTGCAAATCATCCACGGAAACTTCGATTTTCGATCTTGTTCTAATAATTTGAGTTCTTATTTTGGTCAATATTATGTTTGCCTTTTATTTTTCACGATAAGCTAATGACCCGACAAAACTCAATCTGATTTCACTAATAGGCAATTAGTGAATAATTAATTCAAGAAACCTACATTTAATACATACCAAATTAAATTATGGAGTAGTGGCAAAGGGAAGTCGGTGAATATTTTAAAAAAGTCCATCACGTATGGGCTGTGCAAACTAAGCCGATTTCCCGATAGCCGGACGCGCATCCGATCTGACACCTACTATTGTCTATTTTTTTTTTAAATTAATGTTATTGTTTTTTGAAAATGGATGGCCCCTGAAGAATTGGCATTTTGGGCTTGAAACTTGTAGGGCAGTATGAATAAAGTTTGGGCGAAAAAAATGTTTTTTATGGGTATAACTTGCCATGAAACTATGAAGAACATATTAAAAAAGACAGTCACGCAGGGGCAGCGTTAACTAAGCTGATTTCCCACTTGCGCCACATATTTGGATTTATCACAAAAAGTAAAACTTCAATGAGACCAATACTTAGTATTTAAACATAGAATAATGAAATTCATGAAATAACAGCTTATTGTTAATATGACAAGAGTTGGAGTAGAGGTTTACTCAGGGCTGAAAACTAAAAACTCAAAATATCTCGGTTAATATTCATAATATAAAAAATATTTATATAACAACATTTATAGGCAATGACATTTCCAGTAATATTGCTTTTATACACTTTTTCGATCGACCTTATAATAACGAAGATTTTTGAAGTTCCTCCATTCTAAACCCCCCTTCCCCAAGTACTATTTCAGACTTGATCTGTCTTTTTACACAAAATCACGCACGCACGCACCCACGCACACACTCACACACGCACGCACGCACGCACACGCACGCATGCACACACACAAAAGTTTGAACGCACCTAATTTTCTCTTAGAGACCCTTAGCCATTACGAGAGTTTTTTCGAAAATGGCGTATAAGTATGACCTCACGATTTCCCTTAAGGCAGCGGTTTCCAACCTGGGAGGCGCCAACAATTGCCAGGGGAGGCGCAAACAATTTTAAATAAAATCATATACCATAATATGTACAAATAAATGTAACTTAATATCGTAACATAAAATTTATTTTATATTATTTATATATTTTTAATATACATATATAATGTATATGTATGTATATGTATATGTACATGTATATTATACCTGTATATTAAAATAATAATAAAATGGGGAGGCGTACAAAAAAATGTTTTCTTTCGGGGAGGCGTACAAAAAAATGTTCTCTTTCGGGGAGGCGTAGTAACGTAAAGGTTGGAAACCATTGCCTTAAGGGAAAAATGCTAATAAATCAACGTCCACTTTTTTCCAACTAAGGCTAATTGGGACGGGTTATCTACAGGTTACCACCATTTTCTAGCCAATGTGTGTCTATGGATTTTATTTAATGAATACCGTCATTAAATAAATTCCTCTGCCTAGGCGGGAATCGAACTCGCCACTCTAGCCTTACCATATGAGATTTCGGTCAATGCTTTAACTTACGTGGCTAACTGGAGCCCCTAATAGTAGGTCGGAATAAGAAGAATTTATAATAATAATACAATTGATATGTAAAAAAGCCACATAATAGATTTCTGAATCACTCTAGTGGGAAAATCCAAGTACTTCTATGTGCTGATAAGATTTTTGTCATTTACTATTCATTAATTTAATATGTGTGCGCTATTTGCACCATGGAACGGTTAAGTCAAGAGGATCGACGAGGGAAAGCAAAAGCATAAACAGCTGACCTAGAAAGAGGGGAAAACAGAAAGAGAGCGAGAGAAAGAGCGAGGTAGAAGGGGGAGAGAGAGATAGTAGGGTGAACGAAGGACGGGACTATCAGTGAGCACAATGCCGATGATAAGAGTGTCACTGGAGTGAATGGTTGCTAGCAGATAGTGACACACCAGTGTCACCTTCCCTCCAACAGGCCTCATCTTCCCTTTCCAATCGTGTGTCGCTCCACTGGGGGAAGAACTGCCTCTCTCTCTGTCTCTCTTTAGGGCTTGTCTTATCTTGTCCCAACACACTCCTTACGTCACTATATACAAACAGACTCAACAACTTGTGTGTAAGGAATAGTGTGGAGTCATAGCCGCGAAAAATCCCACACAATGGCCTTTCTTCTTAAGTTGTCTGTTTGTTTGATATGACTGACACTTATGTGCTTTTGTCTTGACTCCTTCCTGGTCAATTCTCTTTAAAGAGCATTATCATGATTTAAAAACAATCTTATATCACAATTTTCGTAACTGTACTTTTTCAGAGATAACCCCGTGTTTTTCAAACTGATATCTGTGTAATTGGTGTCCCAAAATTAACTCAAGATTAGAATTAAATAAAACATATAGTTTTCTTTAAACAGTTATTTTTTTTTATTGAATCGTAACTCACGCAGGATAGGGACTTAAAGAATTCCCAAAGCTTCTAGTTCTTCCAAATTATGCCACAATGAATATATTTTATTTTTGAGTATCCAAAGTTTGGAAGGCACATCATAAGTATCTGAGTGTAATAGAAAGCTATAGGAAATTGCTTATTGACTAGTATAATGTATTCTCAGTTTGTGGCCTTTGTAAATGTATATAAGAAACCAATTTAAAACCTTACTCTATATAAATAGAAGTGTACACATGTAAATGCAGTAGTAATTGACTATTATCCTTTCAAAATCCGTCCCTTCAAAATTATATATATACATATTCATATCTATCTATATATTTGTCTGTTATCGCTCTAGCGATCGCAATTTTGGTTTAATCGTTACCAAACTGAATATTTAACCGTTTCACGTAAAAAAAAAAAAAAAAAAAAATATGAAGTTATTTTAGCTGAAATCGGACCAGTGGAAAGGGAGTATTTCAAAAATTCTCAATATATCCGTTATGATGCGTCGGATCGAAAAATTTTATAGAGCCAATCTTATTTCAAATCTAATAAATGTTGTTATGTACGTATTTTCACTATCTTGATTATTAATCGAAATATTTGCATTTTATAGTTCCCTACTCACGTTATGTTAACAATACGCTGTTATATTATGAAGCACATTATTTGAAGCATAAATGCCAAGTATTGTTCTCATTGAACTGTTACATTTTGAGATAAATGCAAATACATGACACACGTGAAATCTGCTAAGTTTACGAAGTACCTGCGTGATGGACATTTTAACTCTCAGGTTTAACTAGATTTAATTATTGTGGGTATCGTCAACAATCGCTATATATATTTATCTTTTAATTTTTTAATGGGGAATTTAAAAATTAACGTAAAATTCAGGGCCTATCTGAACTGCTTTCGGTGACAATATTATTAGTTGCTCCGGTAAAGTGAGATATTTCGTGGTCCTAAGTGTAGTTTTTGGAATTAAGACATTTGTTGATACCTCGGCTGATGTGACAGTAACAGAATCTGCTTGTAAAGGGTTTTTATTTCGATAGGTAAATTATGGTACTTTCTTATTTTCTCGGTGTATGACTTATGGATATTCTCATCATTTGGGACAGCGATATCAATGATGTCAGCTGATTTTTTCTCTTGACAATGGCAGGAATTTCAGGCTTATTATGGTGGAAAGTATTATCCGTCATCATAGCTTCATCCCAAGACATTTTTACATAATCTTTTTCGAGCAATTATTATTATTATTATTTATTAACGTCCTCTTTTTGCTAATTGGGGCCCCTTTCCTAGCCAAGGTAGGAGTAAGGATTTTATTTAATGAGGTCCTCACTAAATAAATCCCTATTGCCCAGTTGGGAATCGAACTCGTCATTCTTTTAATGATTTCATTATTTTTACCATGTGAAATTATGGCCAAAGCTTTAACTCACGTGGCGAACCTGACCCCAGTAATAGATTAAGTTAATTATCAATTACAATTATTTAATACGTGAATGGAAAGGTAAGAACTTAACAGACGGACTACATAAGTAACATATTTTAGGGAATTGTTTTTATTTTTGTGAATTTGAAGGTTTGATAAGTCAATGTTTCAAATAAACATACATTATTATTGCTATTAGTACACTGGATTGGGTTATGAATGGGCAAATAGCCTAGGTTTTGTAGGCACATACACTCTTTTGCCGGCATTTTTCATGACCATCTTACATAAATGTGGCTTAATTTGCGTGGTTGTTGGCATTTGATTTCAAATAGCCCCATAAAAAGGAATGCAATGGTTTAAAAACACATGACCTAGAGAGTCGATTCTTGTCACCTAAAAGAGGGAGTCCTTGGCTAGGAAATGCCTCATGCAGTAACTGAATTGTTCAAAATTGAAAACACGTTATTTTACCATGTAACGCTCCTTTTTTTTACTAGCCCTAAATTATCAGCTGTCGGCGGGGTTTTTAATAGGGTTGTCAACACGTTACATCACAATGGTAGCAAGTTTTAATTTTAGTATTAACGTCGTGACACTCTTTAGTATCGATTTTTATTTGAACTAAAAAAATGTTTCTATATTTGGTTTGTGATGGAGAAATTTTAATCCTGGAATAACCTAGAGCTATTTCAAACCAATATAGACTAACTAATACTCAACTACTCAGCATTATTTCTTGGGAGGGCACTTTACTTCAAGTATTAATTACATAATCATTAAAAAGAGATTTATCTGCCATTTTTGGCGACATAATAAAAAGCATAAATTAATTATACTAAAAAGTATTAATGAAAGAGGATGTGGCTACATTTCTTCTACTCCTGGTTATGAACTTTTCGTTCTCCCAGTCCAATTACTACAGTGTAGTTATGTATATATATAATTATGAACAGGAGATTGAAGTACGTTTATTTTTTAGCACATTATTTATGATTTTGCATAATATTTGTTTAACTAAACGTTCGTAAATTGTTATCAGCTTAGATTCAAAGAATATAGGAAGAGAGTCACAAAGTCGTTCAGCGGTTTACTCTTGCCTTCTGAACTGGTAGACTTATATCGTGGCGTTACTAAAGCTTAAAAGTTCCTGCAGTCTCGTCTACTGACTTTAGGTTTTGTCAGATGGATACGAAAACCATCATCTCTGAGCTACATAAATGAAGAATAAACAATCTCTCTTCTGAAACTTCTGTACGAAAAAGCCGATAGTGCGTCAAGCTGACCTCTTATCCATCTCCCAAAACCAAGTCTAGGCCCTCCGTGGGTAAACATTTCTATCTTTTAGCTCATTTCCCTCACGCGATTTTCGACCAATTTTAGTATACCTCTTGTCCACCACTAACTGACATGAGTTGAGCGAGTAACACTACGCGAAAGACCGATACATAAATGTCGGTAAACCGTTAGCCACTTTGGATATTTAAAATGTTAACAACTACTGATTATAATCGAATATAATGTTCTTTGGATTTCAACCATAGATTATCTACAAAACAACCTTACTAAAATAATACATTTTTACCCCATTACAAGGCATTACAATGAACTTTAGACATAACACATAAAGAAGACCTGGAAGACATTTGTACAAAAGATATAGAGTGATCAATAACACGTACATGGAGCATGTGTGTGAGTGTGGAGGGGGGGGGGAGTGTTTATATTTTTACAATATGTATTATATAAAAGTTTTTTCATTTTTCAATTATTTTACGTTCTTAATTATTATTATTTTATTTACGTCCACTTTTTGCTACTATGGCTAATTGGGACGGGTTATTCACAGAGTTCGCCCTTTTCTAGCCAGGGTTGGACTAAGGATTATATACAATGAGTTCGTCATGAAATAAATTCCTATTGCCCTGGCGGGAATCGGACTCGCCACTCTAGATTTACCACGTGCGATTAAGGCCAACGCTTTAACTCACATGGCTTACCAGAGTCCCTATGCTCTTAAACATTGAAAGCTATTTTAACTTTTATTATCATATACCTAATACTAATTTTATTTATCGAATGCTTTTTATACACAGTTTATTGATTTTAATTATGGTTGTGATTGTCGTTTGCTCCTTAAGTTCTGATTTTTTGTTCAATATTGTTCTGTATTTACTATTTTGTTGTGCTTAGCGTTCTAGATCTTGCGTTTCTTTTTTTTTTTCATTAGTAATTGGATTTTTTTTTCATTTTAAAGAATATTAACTAACTGTCTCCTACCTTGCGAAGCTCTTAAAATAAAATAAATAAAACAATTCAAAGGATAGACACACTCAGGAAGACTTTTGTCAATAAAGGTTTCATACGATTTACATTGATATAAATATTACAAGCGTTCAAAATGAATATGTTATTTATTATATGTAATTACATCAGCTAGTATACGTAAAATCAGGAGTACACTCTTTACAAAAAAATTGGCTAATAATATGCTTACAGACATTTAAGTCAATATCATACGAGTATTTAAAGAACTAGATTAATATAACAACATCTAACCCAAAACACTGAAATGGAAGAGAGGACTTACATCAAGCATCAAAAGGAAAATTTATTTATGAGGGAAAAAATAATAAAATACCAAACTACTTTTAAATACAGTAATAAATACTTTAAAAACGATATTTTATAAATTTCAAATCGTTAAAATGGCATTCAAGACCAGTTTCATAAAGTAAATAAAATTACAGACTTTCCGGTAAGTAAGTTTCAAATGATCATAAAACCTCAATAATTTATAAAAAAAATTTAAAATTAAATTTGACCCTTAATTTAGAAGGAAAATCAACTAAACTTTATCAAAGAAGGAAGGAATTCAATTGAAAGTACTCTTCAAATATTCCATAGCGGAGATCAATAATACGGCTAACCAAACATCGTTAGGTAACTCTGACAGGACATGCCTCAATAAACTTTAGCTTACTAAACTTCAGCTTTATTAAACAGACTGGCACAAACATTTCCCCATATGACAGTTTTACAGAACTAACTTAACTTACAGCTCACGTATGACTGAATTACACACATGGATTAATTTCAAAACTAAATCAACTAGGAAATGATGAACCATTAATACAGAGAGATTAATTTACACGGGAGAAAATTTAAAAAAATAAATAATATTTATAATATAATAATATATAATGAATGAAAAATGGAAAAATCTAGTTTCTAACACAAATCAGGTCAAGAGGTTGGACCTTGTAAGATATTAATTATTTTTCAAGAAATTCTGGTTCTTATTGGATTCTAACAGCTAAAAATTACGTCAGGATTGCTTTATACAAAAAAAAAGAATTAAAAATGAGAAAAAAGTCATTGCATTTAAATAGAAGTTTTAGTGGGATTGAAAATTTTCTGAATATTGGAAATGATGAAGCTACCTTCAATAGTTAATGAAAGCTAGAGAAGATGAAAAAAAAAAAAATACTTCACTTACATTTATTAGGAAAACTCTGTTTATACTTGTAAATTTAGTCTATTCTTAAAGGGGAATTATAACTGTTAATAAGGAAGTTAAATTATATATCCCTTACTCTTTAGTAAATTACCTAAAAAACTGAGCCTTGTCTAATGAAAAAGGTCTTTAGCGAGGCAATGAAAATACCTTTTCTTTTTCTCAGACAAAGATATTTGCTGTATTTTACTTCTGAGCGCCTATGCGAATATCTAATTTTTGTTTCTTTTATTCCTTATAGAACCCTCTACTTATTATTTCCCATTTGCTCGTATTCTCTCCATTATGAAAAGTCTTTATAATTGTTATTCGTGAGAAATTCATAGGAAAATCTTTAATAAATGTTATGATATTCATTATAAGGCATTATATTACCAGTTATTTATCAACTTTTCATCTCTGTAAGAACTTACGGTCATAATTGCTCAATGATTTGCACGGAGAAATTTTTTGTTTAGTCCCGAAGACGCATCGTTATTGTTCTCTGAATAAAAATGTTAAAGAGACTAGTTAAACAGAGTTATGGACCTTAGCTAATATTATTATCATGCTACGGCAGTAAATAATTCAATTTTCGTGTCGCGTTAACACGACAATTACAAATTAGTAATTTGTAAGAATCAATCCTTCACCAAATTACCACAAGTGCCCTATCCAAATTAACTGTCAAAATATGAAACCTTTTAATAGACAATTTAAACAATTAAAGAGTAATAATGTATTCACAGTTATCATTTCGAAGGGGGGGGGGATAACAATGCTAAATGATAAGAAATGAATTGCTTCAGCCAAACCAAATGATGAAATGATGTATGTAACTCTCCAAACAATTACATTTAACATAATTAATAAAACGTCCGTCACGCAGGGGCAGCGTAAATTAAGCAGCTTTTGGCGGGAAAGTAACTCTCGTCCGTTAGGTGCCCCGATTTAATAAAAATGCAAATATCTCGGTTAATATTCAAGATAGAGAAAAAATGTATATGACAATATTTATAGTAAATTTAATTTGCAATACGATTGGTTTTTATACAATTTTTCGATCTCACGGAGATATTTCGAATTTTCGAAAATCCTTCCCTTTAACCCCCCCCCCCTCTCCCTGGCCCGATTTCAGCCGTTAACGAACTTGATCTTTCTTTTTACATAAAACGAC
Organism: Riptortus pedestris; assembly: GCA_019009955.1. Lineage (NCBI taxonomy): Eukaryota > Metazoa > Arthropoda > Insecta > Hemiptera > Alydidae > Riptortus > Riptortus pedestris. The sequence goes on from CM032228.1 coordinate 46,609,323, forward strand.
TAAATATCGAGTTTGGTAACGATCAAACAAAAATTGCGACCACTAGAGCGGTAACAGACAAATATATATATATATATATATACAGTTTTGAACGGACCTCATTTTCGTCATCTACTAGGTAGGATCGATGGACATTTGAAAAAAAAATTCGAAAATTCCGTCATGAGTACAACCTCAATAGCTGATTTCCCTTAAGGGAAATCTGCTAAAAACTATAAGTCATCAAAGGCTTACATTAGTTTACATTATATTGCATCTTCACTTTCAATGGCGATTCATTTGTAAGATTGCTAACAAAGTCTGTAATGCAATGTTAACAAAAATGCGACTTAAATTTATTTCAATCTTTTTTACACATTAAATAAAATAAAAAATTAAAATTCCATAAAATATGAAGTTATTGTAGTATTAATATACCTAGTATTGAAGTTCCTAAATATATTATAACTTGCTCAATGGATTAAATTGTTAACGAAGGGTAGGAAAGTTTTAGAAAAGGGACTATATTCGAAATAACTCTTGCTTCTGATCTAATTATTAAGTAGAAGTTAGTTACTAGAGCTTAAATGCAGTCTGCACTAAGAATAGACAGCTATTAAAGTTGTAATAATGAACCGATTTTAAAAACTTAGCTCAAATAGAAATTTTGGTATAAACCTATCCTACCTAAGATGTAACAAACCGTCCGTCAAGCAGGGCTGCCTAAACTAAGCAGATTTCCCACGTGAAGTTTTACAATTGATAAATCTATATACTGGTAACTTTTAACACCACCGTCAATAGTACGTTAACAAATAAAGACGGCAATGAGAATTCTTTCAGTCAATACATTTTAATAACCTCTACAAAGGAAAGCGTCTGAATTGTAAACATACAGATCAGCTAACCTCACATAACTGAATAGATAGACAGAAATAGTCTAGAGTGGAAAGAAAAACAATTACTGAAATGTATCCGAATATATTCCGTATTAACTTTATTGTAACCTATTTGCTTTCTTTAGTAATGCAGTTTATACTGAATCAGAATATTTTTTATCTCAATCACTCAGATTTTAGATCCTAGAACAAAATACGAGGAGGGGGGGGGTTTGGTATTTAAGCTTCGAATAAAGTGGCATATTAAATAACAGAATATTGTTTATCTGAAGAGAATAGGAGTGGGGGAATTAATTAATTTTCAAGATAGAGAATAAATGTACTGGCAATATTTATAGTAGCTTTAATTTTAAATAAGATTAGTTCTTTACAATTTTTCAATCCGACGTATGATAACGGAAATATTTCGAATTTTGGAAATTCCCACCCTTAAAACCCCTCTTCCACTGGTCTAATTTCTGCCATTAACGAATTTGACCTTCCTTTTTACATAAAAAAATCAAATATCTAGTTTGGTAATGATGGAAGAAACACTATACACACACACACACACACACACACACACACACACACACACACACACCACACACACACACACCACACACACACACACACACACAATTTTGAACGGACACTGATAGTTTAAATCAGCTAATTAAAAAAATCCTATGACGCGGTTTTCAAAAATCCCTTCAATCTCCATGAATCCTATCTAAACGATAACAAAAATAAGGTCTATTCAAATTAATGTGTGCGTGTGTAAATATATATTTTATTCCATCATTTCAATCCTTGATAGTTTCATGTAAATCTACAGATCTTATTCGATGACGGTCATAATCACACTATGAATTAGATTTGGGCAGAATGGAAAACCAAATATATCCGCCATTGTATAAAAAATATTACGTAATCAATTTTGTGGACAAAATATTACCTCAAAATTGTTGATTTACACTTTTTCGTTTTGCTAATAGAATTATTTTTACATACTCTATTTTCAGTAAAAGTCCGTCACGCAGGGCTGCCGTAAATAAGCAGATTTCCCACTTGAAGTTTTACAATAGAGAAATTCGTCTAATTACAACAGTATTAGTAAGGCCCTAAACCTATTCACAAGGGACGAATAGTTACTGAAACTGGCCCGCACAGAGCTCTCGGTGGAGGGTCCCCGAACATAGCCGATACTCCTGCCGACCATACACATGCATACAAAATGCAAATGATCTGCGGATCAATATTCAAGATACAGAATAAATGTAAAGAACAAAATTTACAGTAACTTGAATTTGCAATTTATATATATATTGTCTGTTACTGCTCTAGTGGTCGCAATTTTTGTTTGATCCTTACCAAACTTCATATTTAAGCTTTTTATGTAAAAAGAAAGATCAAGTTCATTACCGGCTGAAATCGGACCAGTGGGAGGAGGGGAGGTTTAGAGGGGAGGATTTTCGAAAATTCGAAATATCTGGGTTACGATACGTCGTATCTTAAAATTATACATAACCAATCTTATTGCAAATTTACTATAAATATTGTTATATACATGTATTCTCTATCTTGAATATTAACCGAGATATTTGCATTTGTATTCTACGTGTGGTCACCAGTAGGCTATGTTCGGACTTTCCGCCGAGAGCTCTGGCGGCCGTTTCCATAACTATTCGTCCCTCGTGAATAGGTTTAGAGGTTAGGTTAACTGTTTTTTGGGGGCTAGAAACTACTGGGTTATTACGCCCTAAATAATGTTTTTTAGGTTTAGAGGTTTCTTACTACTACAGTTGTTATTAGCCAGATTTCTCTATTGTAAAACTTCACGTGGGAAATCTGCTTAGTTTACGCAGCCCCTGCGTGACGGACTTTTTCAAATTTCACTCAATTAAAAATAAAAATAAAATTTTTCAATTCTCTTCTCTTACAAGAAGAGAGGACACAGAATGTGAGTTGACTTGATCTGTGTACAGTACTAGCACGTCGAAAATATACTTAACAATGTTTCAGAGTTAAAACATTTCTTATCTAAAATATTCTAAATTTAGTTCGAAAACTTCAAATTATATTTTTCCGTAATTAAACCCTCGAGGGTGGGTCTGAACTGAAGTTTGTTTTGAAAAGTAAACAATCTGAACTTTCTCACTAGTATTATTTCTATGCGTAGGTTGAATTAACGGACAAAAATAGCCTAATGGCTAAAATATCTTATTAGTCTACAGTTAATAACCAGAATTCCTATATAGTATCAATAAGCTTTGTCAGTAACAGATAACTATTCAACTATTATGGATTATTTTAAGGTTAATTACGGGACTTCGTTTATTGTGTTCGTACGTTACAATAGAAACCTTAAAATAATTCTGGAGCTATTGAGACTTTCTAATACAGTTTTAGCAGATTTATCTTAAGGGACATCGCTAATTGAGATCGTACCCATAATACGATTTTTTAAAAATTTCTTTATATGTCCATTCATCCTACCTAGTAGATAACGTAAATTAAGCCCGTTCAAAATTCCTGGTCCGTAGATTTCTTTCGAGCCAACCTAATTTTATGTATCATCAAACAAAAGTATATTTTGGATATAGAGTAAAGAGTGTAATGGGTGGAGAATAAAATCTTTTAGTACATTTCTGTAAAGGGTAACTTGCCTGTAGAGCTTTAATTTATGTTTAATAGCTACCAAACTCGATTTATAAGTTTCAAGTAAAACTAAAGATGAAGTTCGTTAATGGTTTAGTGGTGGAGAAAATAGAAAATTAAAAATATATACGTTAATAGGATTCGGATCGAGAAATCGTACATTACCAATTTTGTTGCAAAAATAATTTTCTATAAATGTTGAATACACTTTTTCTGTATCTCCAAAATCCTGTGAGTAGAAATAAGGGCTTACTTCTAGAAATTTCAACATTCTAAGGCTGGCCTTGTTTTGGTTACACACGTACAAAGTCCCGTCACTGCACAAGTGGGACAAGAGAGGATCAAAACGGATAATCCAAATACTGAATTTTTTTGAAATTACAATACTTCGTTTACATTTTACAAGGAAGTAAAAACCGGCCCATTAAGCTAATATAAACTCGAAGTTGTCAGCAGTTCATGACAAGCACTGATTTTTTGAACAGAACGCCTCTTCTGATGTTATAAACAAAGACTCTCACGCCTAACCAAGTGAAGCTAATGACTATTACAGTCATGAGTTTGCTCAATCTGGTTTAAATATCTCGTTCGTTTTAAAACAGTTGTTTCAACATTTTAGCAGATTTCCCTTAAGGGAAATCAGCTATTGAGGTCGTACTCATGACGCGAGTTTCGAAAAATTTCTTCAAATGTCCATCGATCGTACCCAGGAGATGACGAAAATGAGGTCCGTTCAAAATTATATATACGTTATATATATAGATATAGATATATATATATTTGTCTGTTAACGCTCTAGCGGTCGCAATTTTCGTTTGATCTTTACAAAACTCGGAATTTGAGCGTTTTATGTAAAAAGGAAGATCAAGTTAGTTAATGGCTGAAAATGGGACCAGTGGGAGGTGGGGTTTAGAGGGGGGATTTTAGAAAATTCTAAATATCTCCGTTCTTATGCGGAAAACTGTATGGAATAAATCTTATTGCAAATTAAATTTACTATAAATATTGTCATATAAATTTATTCTCTATCTTGAATATTAACCGAGATATTTGCATTTGTAATCTGCGTGTGGTCACCATGTTCGGACTTTCCGTCGAGAGCTCTGGCGGCCGTTTCCATAACTATTCGTCCCTCGTGAATAGGTTTAGAGGTTAGGTTAACTGTTTTTTGGGGCTAGAAACTACTGGGTTATTACGCCCTAAATAATGTTTTAGGTTTAGAGGTTTCTTACTACTACAGTTGTTATTAGGCAGATTTCTCTATTGTATAACTTCTCGTGGGAAATCTGCTTAGTTTACGCAGCACCTGCGTGACGGACTTTTTTTAGGTTTTCTGGGACCAAATTAGATTTTAGCGGATTTCCCTTAAGTGGTTAGAGGAAATCGGCTATTGAGGTCGTACTCATGACGCAATTTTTGAAATTTTTCTTTAAATGTCCATCGATCCTAACTAGTAGATGATGAAAATGAGGTCTGTTAAAAATTATATATATGTGTGTGTGTATATATATATATATATATATATATGAATATATATATATATATATATATATATTTGTTTGTTTGTTACTCGACTTGTTACCAAACTCTGTACCATAAAAATGGTATTTACATTTATTTCCTATCTTGAAAACTAACCGAGATATTTGCATTTTCCAGTTTTCAGCTTTCAGTAAGCCCGCACTTCTACAAGTTTTACGTAAACAATACTCTTTTATATAATAAACCACATTATTCGTAGCTTAAATACCAAATATTGTTTTCTAGAGACCTTTATTGTACGAGATACATGCAAATATGTTTGTGTGCTCCCTCCCGTCTTAAATTCTTGGATTACTAAAGTTTGATTGACTGAGATAGACATTATTCTGATTCATGAAAAATTACAGTACTAGATATAGTAAATAGTTTTCAATAAAATTAATATGTTATGTTCTGATATGTTCAGTTATTGTTTTTCTTTCCGGTGAGCCGTTGGCAGACCTATTTGTTTACATTTGAGATGCTTGCCGCCATGAGGGGAAAGATTTCTTATTATCATTAGTATTCATTCACTTAATATTCACGGTGGAGTTATGTTAGCAGTATGTAGGTTTATCTATTATTAAACTTCACAAGGGAAATCTGCTTAGTTTACGCACCCCCTGCGTGACAGACTTTTTTTTTATTTCTGTCTTTCAATAATTACCTCATCTTTAGACGATGCCACCTTGCAAAATGAGCGGAGAAACCTGTGTATGTCCTTAGAAACCTCTTATCTCTTGTGTTTCCCATTGATCCCCATTCCACGTTTTGTTAGTCCTGACACGGACCAAAAAAAAATACAGCACTTCCAAGCCTGGTCCACAGATTAAAGCCCTTCAATGCCATTATTTACTTTTATCTATCATTTTGCAGTTGGGCTTTTAATGATACAATTATATAGATAACAGCTGTCAATTTAAAAAGGAGCGGTAGGCCACCCGAACATTCGCAATTTACGATTACCAACTGGAGGATAGAGCCGGACTTTTGATGATGAAGATCCCAGCGTCAAAGCCACAAACAATAAGTATTTAACACATCTGTTATTAAACTTCACAAGGGAAATCTGCTTAGTTTACGCAGCCCCTGCTTGACGGATTTTGTTTTCTATAAAGCTGCCACTTAACACCTAATTTGACTGATTAAGTGCATATTGCAGCATCAGACCTTGAAATCGCTATACTATATTGTGGTTGTTTATACCTGGTGTACCTGTATACCTGATACATCTTTGTCATTTGCAGAGAACTGGTGTAAAGCGTAGGCTGAAATAGACTCGGGAAACTTAATAGCTTATTGTTAACTCAAGTAGTGAAAAAAAAAAAAAAACTACAAATCTTTCATTTATATGTTCCCTTATGACTAAATGTTTAAGGAAACTATTTTACAATAATCGTACACACGTTAACAATTTTGGTCCCGTTTTGCTGAATTGGAATTTATTTATTTATTTATTTATTTGAGCTTCGCAGCTTTGGCGATGTTGCTCTAAAATAAAACTTAAAAAACAAAACAAAACTCAAATAAAAACAAAACAATACAAAAAAATAACAAAATTAAACAAAACATAAATACGTAGAACATAGTACACAAAAGGAACTCAAAACAGAAAAGGAACATAGAACTCAAAAGGAACACAAAACATAAAAGGAACATAAAACACAAAACATAAAAGTAACATAGAACACAAAACATAAAAGGGACAAAGAACACAAAACATAAAAGGAACATAGAACACAAAAGGAACAAAAAACATAAAAGGAACATGGAACACAAAACATAAAAGAAACATGGAACACAAAACATAAAAGGAACATAGAACACAAAAGGAACACAAAACATAAAAGGAACATAGAACACAAAAGGAACATAAAACATGGAGAATCAAAAAACATAAAAGATTGGAAACCAAAAAATAAAAATGGAACACAACAAAGAACAAAATAAATGAACGAGGGAACAAATAAAGACAAAATTCAAAACTAGGTACAAAACTGAAAATCGAAACTAATGATATTGGGCAATAGGGAAATCATTAATAAAATATTTAAATATTCAATAAATAAATAATAAATGATAGTTAAAATTTTTTAAGGTTTTAAAAAATTGGGGTGACTATTTACATAAAACTCTCTACACACTCAAGTGAGTGAAAACTTGAAAACAAAAAAATTAAGGTTTAGATAAAATGTTTATTTTTGCATCCAAAAATGTTGTAAAAATAAAAATGTGAAACAAATTTAAAATGTATCAGATTTTTGAATAGATGTGTATAGTCTTTAAATGTTTAAGAATTGTATTTATGTATGGACTCCCCTTTGTCAGTAGTTCGTGTAAATTATGTGGTATCTGTAAGTAATTGCGTTGCCTGCAGTCAGTCAGTATATGTTTAACTGTCAGAGCTTCATTACAACTTCTACAAATCGGTTTGTCTTGTTTGTTCATTAAGTATGAGTGTGTTAGTAGAGTGTGTCCAATTCGTAACCGTGTAAGTATTACTTCATCTCTTCTTGCTTTAAAGTCGTAAGGCCACGGCTTAACTGAATGTTTAATTTCTCTAAGCTTACTAGTCGAGTTGAGCCAGTGACCTTGCCATATGTGAAGCATTTCTGTCTTTGTTACTTTCAAGTTGTGGCTAGTTTTGCATGCTTGTCTACTAGAATACATTGTTTAATGTCCTCGTGCTCGGGAATCAATAACAGTTATGCTTATATGTTTAAGTCTGTTAATGTGAGAGAAAATTTGTGTGATTACAGGATGTGAATTGTAAATGTTTCTTAGTGAGAGTAATGAGCTTATTGAATCTGTGCAGAGAAGGACATTTTTCTGAACGTTTGTGTCTATGTTGGAAAGAGCGAGTAATATTGCATGTAGTTCTGCTGTGTACGTGCTTGTGTCATCAGGTAGCTTAATGCTGTGAATATGATTGTCAATGACTGCTGCTGCACCTGTACCACTGGCAGTTTTGGAACCGTCTGTATATACCTGTAGTGTGTTATGTGCGTGGTTTGCTACTATGTATTTAAAAGTGTTTTGATAAAAGATGTTTGAAAATAAATCGCTCTTTTTATATTTGGTTAAAATTAAATTCACTTTTAAGTTCTTTATGGTCCAAGGAGGAAATGATGGTTGTATGTTAAAATACATTTCTCTATTTAAAACCTTGGAGCCATATGTGCTGTCTAAAGTACGAATAAAAAGTGGTTTATTTTTGCAATGTTTTTGGATATACATATTAAAAAAAGGGTTATTTAAAAAACTCATTACACAGGGTGTGTTCAAAGCTTTTGCTTGTAAAACAAATTTTGCACATAACATCATGCGCCTGTACTCCAGTGGAGGTTCTCCAGCCTCTGTACAAAGGCTTTCTGCAGGACTAGATTTAAATGCACCAATTGCGATTCTTAGTCCTGTGTGGTGTATTGGGTCCAGAAGTTTTAGAGTTGTCGGACTGGCAGATGAATATGCTATACATCCATAATCCAGAATAGACCTGGTAAACGCACGGTAAAATGTAAGCATCATTGATCTGTCAGCACCCCATTGCGTGTTACTAAGAATCCTTAATAAGTTCAACGATTTCTTGCACTTACTAACAATTTTTTTCAAATGAGGTACCCATGTGAGTCGTTTGTCTAGTGTAAGTCCAAGAAATGTAATGAAATTAGTATTTTCAATGAGTTTGTTTTTTAAAGTTACGTGAGGAGTTGGAATATTTCTTTTTTTGGTGAAAACAATTTGTTTAGATTTTTCATATGAAAATCTAAAACCTGTTATTTCGCTCCATTTTTCCAACTCATTTATTGTGGTCTGTAATCTTTGTTGTGCTTTAAAAATATCAGTTTGTGTGGTGTATATAAAGAGGTCGTCAGCATACAGGCAATAAGACACATCTTCGGGGATAAAATTTACAATGGAGTTAATTGCAATATTGAAGAGAGTTGTACTCAGTACTCCTCCTTGTGGCACTCCATTCTCTTGGAAAAATACATCTGAGAGGGTAGTACCTATCCTCACCCTGAATGATCTTTTGGAAAGATACTTCTTTATAAAATTTAATATTTTCCCTTGTATGCCCCATTCTATTAATTGGGATAAAATAAGTCTTTTCCATACTGTGTCGTATGCTTTTTCTATTTCTAATGATATGCAGGAGGAGCTTTTTATTTAAAAAAGCATTTGATATCATTTTCAATTCTAGCATGTGGTGCAAAGTGTTGTGATGAGGTCTAAATCCACACTAAATGGGGATAGTAATTGCTTACTTTCATATACCACACCAAACTTTTATTAATCATTTTTTCAAGCAGCTTGGAAGTACAGCATGTCAGAGATACAGGCCTGAAACTAGTTGATAGTTTTTTATCTTTCCCAGGCTTCAAAATAGGCACAATTATTGACTCATTCCAGAAGTGAGGATAGTGTATACCTTCGAATATCTCATTTAATAATTTTAAAAGGGTAATAGAACCTAAGGTGGGTAGATTTTTTAACATATCATATGTTATGTTGTCTGGTCCTGGTGTAGTGGTCTGTATCGTCTGTAAAGCAATTTTTATTTCTTGAATAGAGAATGGGTTGTTTAAAGGATGTATGAAGTCTAAGTCGATTGTTATTGTTGAGATTTCTGTCAGTCTTTTGTAGTTTTGGAATGTACTAGTGTAATTATCACTGCTGGATGTGTCACTGAATTGCTGTCCAAATATATTGCAGAGTATGAAAGGGTCAGTGATGATATTGTTATTATGATGTAGTCCTGAAATTGGTTCTTTGTATTTTTTGTGTTTAATTTGATTAATTTTTATCCAAATATCATGTTGTGAAGATGTGTGATTAATACTTGATAAAAAATCTACCCAACACTTCTTTTTGCTAGTCTTAATAACCCATTGAGCTCTAGCTTTATTATTTTTATAATCAATGAGATGTTCTTGTGATGGTTTTCTGTGGAACAAATTTAGAGCCTGTTTTCTGTTTTTCACAGCAGTTTTACATTCATTATTCCACCATGGGACCGGGGGTTTCTTATATGTGTGTGTTGTTTTGGGAATACTATTCTCAGCTGCTTCAAGTATAATGGAATTCAAATCAATTAGAGTTTTTATTTCAGTAGAGGTTATTTTACTCTCAACATAACTTTGAAATGAATTCCAATCAGCCTTTTTAGTGTTGTATCTGGATGGCATGCTGAATCGTGGGGGAGGGACGTCGAGCAGTATGTGTATGGGAAAGTGATCACTTCCATGTGTGTCGGCATCAACGTCCCATGTAAATCGTGTATGAATAGATGGACTGCATAGTGTTATGTCTATGTTACTAAATGTCCCCGTCCTTGTACAAAAATGTGTTGGTAAGTCAGTGTTTGTCAAACTGTTCAAATATGTTTTGTAATTGAGCGCCTTTACTGTTTGTAAAAGGGGAGTTCCACATTTCGGAAAGAGCATTTACATCCGACAATATTAGTAAAGGGCTCGGTAATTGTGTTAGTAAGTCTCGTAGTTGTCTTGTGTCTATAGGATCCCGTGGTGGAAGATAAATGGAACAAACTGTGAGTTTGAATGGAAGGAATACTGAAACTGCAACTGCTTGAACGGTTGTTCTAAGTTGAACAGGTTCACTATGAACATGATCTTCAA
>CM032228.1:46625000-46670000 GCA_019009955.1 Riptortus pedestris
ATGCCATGTAAATTCTTTATCTTAGGTTTTTGTTTCACAACAAGCTGTTTCTTTTTAATGTCATATTTTATCTTCTGCTTGGTTAAGTTGTAGTTATCATCTAGTCGTTCTACCTTATCAAAGTTCAATTTAAGTTTAAACGTCAAAAAATGGTGGGACAAAGATGGTCTACTTTCTAAATTCATTACATTTTCTACAATCCTGTTTCATTGTTTTCCTTAAGGTTTGCAAAGATTCCACTACATAAAATCTCTCACAAGCAGAACAGTTTATTTTATAAATATTGTATTTTGTTTCCTTCTCTTTTAGTTTAGGAAACAAAATCCACCAATTTTCCCTTCATCACATATTTATGGAGGTAATTACTAATTTAATCTTTTAGCAGATTTCTCTTGAAGGGAATGAGATATTGAGCCTGTACACAACACGCGACATTCAATTGATTTTTTTTTTTTTAAATTGACCATCAATCCTTCCTAGGATAATGCTAAATAATATTTTATATATACAGGGGGAAAGAAAATGAGAGTGAATGAGAGATTAAGAGAGTTACATATTACCAGATAACCCCCCCCCCCTTTTCCAAGTCTAGGTGTCGCATTTTTGGATTGATCGTTACCGAATTCAATATTTAAAAGTTTTCTTTAAAACTTATGTTCGAGTTCGTTGCGGGCTGAAATCGTACTGGAGGAGGCGGGGATTAGAGGGAGGAACAACGAAAATCCGAAATATCTCAGTTATTATGAAACGAATCAAAAAATTGTATCACTAATTTTTTTGCAAATTCCATTTCCTTTAAATGTATTTTATTAATTTTTCTGTATCTCAAACATTAACCGAGATATTTGCATTTATTATTATGGGGGAGGCTTATTCTCAGTGAAAAACTGGAGTAAAATCCATATTATCCATATCCTGGGGGAAAATCCAACCGATATGGAGTTTGTGATGGTGACATGTTATGGGGAATTTTTAAAATTTTCGAACGTGCTGGCAGTATCAAGAAGTACCCCTTGCTGTGCTTCTTTTATAATTGCTGTTGGCAGATTCAAGTTCTTGGTGCCTGCTATCATTGTTTTTGGCACGAGTCCATTTGAACTTACTATAATAGGCGTAACTGGGGCAGATTTCAGTTTGTAAACCTCTTTGAGCTCGATAGCCAATTCTTGATATTTTCTTAATTTTTCGGCATGGGATTTTCGAATATTCTCATCATTGGGCACTGCGATGTCAATAATATCAGCAGTCTTATTGATCTTGTCAATAATGAGAATATCCGGTTTGTTATGGTGCACAGTATGGTCAGTTATCATCGCTTCGTCCCAATACATCTTTATATTATCTTTTTCCAATAATTTTTGAGGATTACAGCGATAATAAGCGACCTTACTGCCTACCATGCCGAATTTCTCTGCTAGAGCTTGATGGTATACTTTTGCCACGTTATTGTGCCTTTGTAAGTACTCAGATCCAGCTAAGCTTTGTTGCATAATCTACATTTGTTTGAGACACTACTGTCTTTGAGAATATGACGTCTGTATGATCTGGTGGCAATCACTTGGTCTTGAATAGCTGTAATGAAACCTTCTGTTTCTGAAAACAGCTTTCCAGACGTCAGCCACGCGACAGAATAAGCCAAGTCTACCTCCGAGTCATAAAGGCGACTGTAGTAACGACCATGAAGTTCCTTACTTTGCCATTCTGAAAGAAAGTGGGATTCATCTTTAACTTCAGGATTGTTACTACATTTCAAGTTCAAGGCCGTAAACACATCATCAAGTTTAACTATTTAATTTTTATTATTATTATTCTTTGAGCAAACCCCGATTTCGACTCATCCTATTTTCATTTCTAGTAACTGAGTCACATAACATGTCGTATCCAGCTTGTATTTCAATAGGTAACTCACGACGGTAGAAATAGAGAATGGTTTGTGAATTGAGATCATCCGAGTATTTTATCCCATTTTTTGGGGGGAAACTGTTCAGTGTACCAAGTTCCTGCGAGGCTGACTCTTTTCGGTTTGTTCTCATTTTAAAATTATTTATTTAATTTTTGTTTTAATTAAGCATTTTTGGCACACCCTCAGACACTTTATCATCTTTTTTAATTATGATCCTCCTTACATATTATATATTATATATATATATTTGGCAATACCCTTGATTTTTCTTTATTGATATTTCTAGTACATGATCAATATGCTGTCTAGCCATCATCCCATTATTTTGCACAGCCTCCTTATTAACGTTCATTCAATTTATAAAGTGTTTTTTTCTTTTCACTTCCACTTGTTGGAAATCAATTTCATTCATTACTTTAACAAACTGACGTGCTTTTCAATGTAAAGTCGAGCTGTCCTCTTAGGTACAAAGAAAAGTCCAATAACTAGAGTCTGAACGAATGATGAAATATTAATTATGATCAAGTGGGTATTAAAGCCTCTGGCATTAGATTGGAGGAGGAAGAAAAACCTTTCTCGTCTTGTAACCTCTAATTGGGGAGGTTATAGTCAACCCCCTAAAGGTCGAGCACCACTTTAGATGACGTCAGAGGAGGGTAAGCCTTCCACAGCCGCTTACACCCCTCAAGCAACCCCTAAACCCCCGCCGTTAAACTCCACCAATTAGCAGTGCCGTAATGCTCATCGGCTCCCCACTTATACAGCTCCAACGTCCTCCTATTCTTCCCGCGTGAGTGCTTTCCGCTCATAAGTGCTTCCTTACATCCTTCAATATATAAATAGGAACTGTAAGGCTCCTGTTTGAAATTATAATTAAATTTGCAAGACTAAGACTAAAGTTCAATTGTTTTTGCAGATTTTCCATGAGGGAAATCAATTATTAAGGTGCGATTCATGGCGCGATTTTCGATAAATTTCTTTAAATGTCATCGTTCCTACCCAGGAGATGACAAATAAGACGTCCTTTCAAATATATATATATATATGTCTATTAACACTCTAGTGGTCACAATTTTTGTTTGACCATTACCAAAATTGATATTTAATCGTTTTTATGTGTAAAGACAGATCAAGTTCGTTAATGGCTGAAATCGGACATATGGGAGGGGGGAATTTTGGATATTCCAAATATATCCGTTACTATCAGTTGGAGAGAAAATTGCATGGAAGCAAACTCATTTGAAATTGAATGGTCTATAAATGTTCTTCTGTACACATTTTTTGTATCATGAATATTAACCGAGATATTCGGTTTTATAGCTTTCAGTAAAGCCCCATTCCTGCTCGCGTTATGTTAATAATAAGCTGTGTACCACTTCTCTCCATGGTTAAATACCAAATATTGTTTTCATTGAACTATTACTTTGTGAGATATATGCAAATACGTTCTGTTCACCCCCTTGGTAACGTTGCGTTCTTTTCTTCTTCGATTACTAAAATAAAAATTATTCTGTTTCATTATAAATTACAGCACTAGCTATAGTAAATAGTTTTCAATGAAATTAATATAATACGTATTACATTAAAATATATATATATATATATATATATATATATATATATATATATATATATATATACTATTTTTTGATACGTCTCGTAATAACGGAGATTTATTGCTAACCATTTTTTCAGGTGCTAGATGGTGAAGGAATTATTATCTCAGGTAAGAAAAAACGCCTCGTTCCTTCACTATTCTTTATTCGTTGTGACAGAGCGCTTTCAGAGCATACGCTCCATCATCAGTGCCCTGCTGGCAAACAAATACCATAAAAAAAATTAGGAAATATATGTACATGTCGATGGTCAAGAGTTAAAACATACTACTTTAAAAAAAATTGCCTGAAAGCGCTCTATCGCAACGAATAAAGAACAGTGAAGGAAAGAGGCGTTTTTTTCTTACCTGAGATTCATTGCTAACTTCCACTGGTCAGATTTCAGCCATTAATGAACTTGATCTTTAATTGAATTGAAAAAAACCTTTAATATGGATTATATTTATTATTTATTAACGTCCACTTTTTGCACGTTATTTGGATTATAGTAACGATAAAAAGAGAATAGAAACCACGTGAGACAAATATATATACAATTTTGAAAGGGGCTTATTTTAGTTTTATTAGCAGATTTCCATTGTAATAATATATATATATATATATATATATATATATATATATAGCATTGAACGGACCCCATTTTGGTCATTTCCTAGGTAGGATCGATGGACATTTGAAGAAATTTTTCGAAAATCACATCATGAGCACGACCTCAATTACTGATTTCCCTCAAGGGAAATTTGCTAAAATTGTAAAATTCTCCGTAAGTTTTAGAGGTACAAAAAAATCGAATGAAACATTTTTTTTTTGTTCATTATCATAAAAATATCTATACATTATGTTCAACGACATATTTCGATTCATGAGATATCGTATGTCACTTTCAAACGAAATAATTTTACACGAAGTGCAACGAAACATTTTGTTCATTTAATTGAATAGGAGTACAAGAATTTTCCCCATATCTGTTTTCTCGTTGTTGTGAATCTACTGACCCAAAAAAAAAACATAAACTATATATATACATATATATACATACATATATATATACATATATATACATACATATATATATATATATATATATATATATATATATATATATATATATATATATAAATGCTAGTGATTTGTTTATTTTTTAATTCAATTAAAACGGACCTCTAATAATACGATGGAAAAAAAAGTACATGGCCGTCTAGAAAAAAATATAGAGAGCTTGTTGGCAGCCATTATTGCGCTGTTCAAAACGGATCGTGGGCATTTCATTCAGCTCTCATGATTGGGCAGTTCTTGTAATTTCGCAATTTGGCGGTTACTTCATCAGTAATCCTTGTCCTGTTTATTTTCTTAACTAAATATAAATACTGTTTCATTCATGTAGTTCCTTGGCTGCCTCACGATATTGAATGAAGCCAGAGATAGTTCTGAAAGCTAATCCATTCACCTCCCACGTCCGGCCTCGGTCAACTTCGTTAGTACAGGAGTACGGCTGGCCAAGTCAATAGAAAACGTTTCGATTGTAAGAAACGTCGGTCACACAGGAGCTGTGTAAAGTAAGCACATTTCCCACGTCCTGGAATGACACGGGGTGATCCCTACTCACCGTACATTCTCAATTACTAAAAAGTCCGTCACGCAGGGGCTGCGTAAACTAAGCAGATTTCCCACGTCCCAAGTTTTACAATAGAGAAATCTGCCTACAAATAACAGTAGTAGTAGCGAATCTCTAAACCAATTCAGGAAGGACGAACACTTATGGAAAGGGCCGAACTTGGTTTCGGTCTTATAGATTTCTGCCGACCTCACATACAATAAAAATGCAAATATCTCGGTTAATATTCAAAATACAGAATAAATGTATAGAGCAATATTTATAGTAAATTTAATTTTCAATGTGATTTATTTTATACAATTTTTCGATCCGACGAAAAATAACGGAGATATTTCAAATTTTCAAAATTCCCCTTTCTAAACCCACCTCCCACTTGTCTGATTTCAGCCATTAACGAACTAGATCTTTCTTTTTACAATAAACGATTAAATTTCGAGTTTGGTAACGATCAAACAAGAATTGCGACCTCTAAGCGTTAACAGACAAATATATATATATATATATATATATATATAAAATAAATATATATATATATATATATATATATATAACGGACCTCATTTTCGTCATCTCCTGGGTAGGATCAATGGACATTTGAAGAAATTTTTCGAAAATCGCGTCATGAGTACGACCTCAATAGCTGATTTCCCATAAGGGAAATGTGCTAATAAAATGAGAAGAAGCGGGGTTTTACTAACGGCTGAAAACACGTAAGTACGAATAGCTCGCTTAATACTAATAAGCGTTGCCAATAATAATAATAGTTGCCAAAAAATGCATAAAGCAACAATTGTAGAAAATCAAAAGTTTAATAATATTGAATCTATAGCATTCCCAGCTCCAATTTCAGTCAATAACAAATATGATGTGTTGACTAAAACGGCTAAATATCAATAGATCAAATCGTCATCAACATTTTCGAGTATCTTAAAATCCTAATTGATGACGTCATCAAAATGGCGTATTTGCATGTGTCTTACAAAGTAATTGTTCAATGAAAAGTGAATTGCGATTTACCAACAGTTATAGAGTGTCAATAGATTAATAACATTCTTCGTTCGAAATAACATAGCATGATAAAAGAGATAATTTAAATTTTCGAATTCTCTTACCAATTCCTGGTCCGTTTTCTGCCATTAACGAAAATGAACTTAAGTGTTGAATGAATCGTTTAATTATAGAGTATGGTATAAATCGATTAAAAAAAAGTCCGTCACGCAGGGGTTGCGTAAACTAAGCAGATTTCCCATGTAAAGTTATACAATAGAGAAATGTCCATACGAGTGCCAAACAGTTACGGAAACTGCTGAACTAGCTTTAGGCTGGAACGAATAGAAGCGGCCGTATCCGTTATACTTAATACAAATGCTCGGTTAATATTCAAGATAGAGAATAAATGTTTTTTATATATTTATAGTAAATTTAATTTCCAATAAGATTGGTTCTATACAATATTTCGATCCGACTTATAGTCCGATACTGGTCCGATTTCAGCCGTTAAGGAACTTGATCTTTCTTTTTACATAAAACGTTTGAATACCGAGTTTGGTGACGATTAAACAAAAATTGCGACCGTTAGAGTGTTATCAGACAAATATATATATATATATATATATATATATATATATATATATACTAGCTCAGATACCCGGCTTCGCTCGGGAATTCATATGAGGCTGAATGGTGATGGTATATTTTTGGCAAGGCTTTACTTTGCACAATATTTTGACATTTACCCGTCCCAGTGTTTAGAGTTAACACCCGTCGTTTCTGTGGCATTGTTAATAATAAAATTATTTTTTTATGCAAGAGTTCATTGTCCTTCATATTGTCATATTTCCCATTTCCTGTGCATTATGCATAGATTTTAATTATTTATGAGAAAATATTGACATACATTTGAATCAATTTTTTCATTTAGGTACCTGGTAGTTCATATTGAAAAGAAGTGTTGAGCACATTTCTCTAAATAACAAAATGAACAACTTTTGTTATGTTCATATTTGCCAAAACCCCCAATAGGAAATCACTATTTTTAATTTCAGACCTCCCTTATAACCCCCACTCCTGTCCCTCCCTAGAAATGTTAGTATAGCTTATTATAATGAAGGCGTTAGTACTAATTCGGTTGAGTCTTTAGTGCCAAATAAAATTGTGGACTCCCTCTTTAGTTTATAGCGTATAACTCATTTATGCTTCCGTATACGGCAAAAGTGCATATATTAAAAGTTACTCTAAATAACAAAATAAACAACTTTTGTTATGTGCATATTTGCTGAAACAGCAATAGGAAACGAAATATCGCTATTTTTAATTTCAGGCCTCCCTTATAACCCCCACTCCTGCCCGTCCCTAGAAATGTTAGTATGGCTTATTATAAGGAAATCGTTAGTATTAATTCACATAGCGAGTTTGGTTTAGTTCGGTAGAGTCTTTTGTGTCAAATTAAACTGTTCACTTCCGCTATAGGTTTTAGGAAACGAAATATCGCTATTTTTAATTTCAGGCCTCCCTTATAACCCCCACTCCTGTTCGTCTTAGAGAATATTAATATAGCCTAAAGTCTAAGTTGGGCTAGTAGTAATATACATACCAAGTTTCATAAAATTCGGTTCAGCCGTTTATGCGTGAAAAGGTAACAAACAAACAAACAAATAAACAAACAAACAAACAAACAAACAGACACGAAAGAAACAAAATGTAGTTATGGTGACTATGACATGTGAAACGAAAAGTTATCGTGAAATTTCGCGAAAAAAATCAATGTACAGACAGAGGTTACAATTTTATATATATATATATATAGATATATATACGTCACCTCCTGGGTAGGATCGATGGACATTTGAAGAAATTTTTCGAAAATCGCGTCATGAGTACGACCTCAATAGCTTTTTCGATTTTAAGAAATTAAATCTTAATTCATGACGTAAACACACAATGTATTTGCATGTACTTCGTGTAGTAAAGATCTATTTCGGGATTTAGGATTATCATTTGTAAAGATATGTTGAATGGAGTAAAATATTTAGTATTTAAACTTGGAATAAGACGTTTCATGATATATTCGCTCATGGTCAATGCGTGGTGAGTAAAAGTGGGGTTTCCTGAAGTTTGAAAATTAAAAAAACTCCATATGCCTCGGTTAATGAAAATGCGGTGATGGAGAAAAGGTGTTTAAAAAATTGAAGGAGAATCAAATTTACAACAAGATTGGTTATATACGAACATATGTCGTTCCTCATTAGTGTTTGCTGGAAGTGAAGAATATTTTTACTTGGAGAGAGGAAAAAAGGTCCAATGCTTCACAAATTTTTATTTCAGCGCTAAGCGCTTTCGAAGACTATTGTATTGTATTATCTTCAGAGCTACTTGCAAGTGCTCATTGGGAAGGTCAATTGCTGTCTTAAAAATGTGTGAAGAATTGGACGTCATTTTCTCTAATAAGAAGCCCATCTTATTTATAGTTTTCTCTATATAAGAGAGATATGAAGTTTGTACAAACAGACGTTTTTAATATCAGGACATTTGAGCTTCTGGATACATACCTCTACCAACAAACAATGATGGTTATGATACTACTTCCAATAATAAATTAAGAAATATGTCTAGGAAAAGGTCCAACAGCTTGAGTAAGGAAGAGGTTCGTTCCAAGGACCTGCGAGCTTGTTAGCAACGTCAGCCATTAAAAAACTATTTAGTTTATTAGACCCGAAATAGGAAACGTATTTCAAGGTCTGCTATCGTTTTCCGCCGATGAGCTACTTTATCGACTTTCTCGATTTTTTAGGAAATCTGCTATTCGACTCACAAGAACAAAATTATTTATTTTAGCGTTGCAGCTATGATGATGTTGCTCAGATAAAACAAGTTGTATAAAATTAAAAACAAACAAAATTAATTTAGACGGAAATTGAACACGATATGAAACAAAATAGAAATGGAACACAAAAAAACCGAAATAGAAAACAAAATCAAACACAAAACCAGAAATAGAATACATAAAACAGTAATAGAACGCAAAAATATAAATGGAACACATAAAAAAAAATGACTCACCGGAGTTTCATGCTCAATTTGAGATACTGGGAACAAAAGTCATGAATTACATAATGCCGGTATGGGGGGGAAACTTACAGTTTTGCTCGACCAAAAAAAAACGATAAAATATTCATAAAGACGCTACGATTTATATGGACCTTGGCATACACAGGAGCACACAAAACATATCAACATACAAAACAACAGGCTTATTGATTTCATTTTGTGCGTACACGACATGGAATGTTCTTAGTACACACTATTTTACATATTATCAACTCTAGAGTGTGTAAGAGATTTTGAAAATTTTCTCTCTAATGTCTAGTTAATGTTCTATTCATGGAAAAGTTAAAAACCCGATTAATTTATATTTCAAATTCACGTCGTATTATACGATTTAAATCGTGTAACGAAATATTATAACGCTAGTTTAAATATATAATGAAATGTGTATTGTATTTTTATTATAAATTCTTCTTATTTACAGAGTGGTATGTATGGTGACAACATGGTTATCAGATTCAGTAGCTTTTAGATCGCTAAAATAATTAAGCTAGAATATTTTTAATATATTCTGTCATATTACATAATATATTTACTTGTATTTGTAAGTAATTAACGTGCTTCTTCGTTTTTATTTGGTTTCATTTCTTGATTAGTGTTATTGTTTCCGGATCCTTCTGTTATGTTGTTGGTTTTTTTTTTTTAAATTAGTTAATACTCATTATACATATTATAGCGAAAACTACTTAACTGTAAAATTAAATAGAGTTGATTACATATTTTAAGAAGTACGAAATAGATGAAAGGAGACCACCGATGGTCTAACCAGCTCACGGCAATACCCGTCCGGGATCTAAACGTGTCTAGGGAGTTTCCTTTGATGTTTTCCGCCAGCCTATAAAAGGGACCCAGCCCACCCCGAGTTAGTTAGTTTAATTGTTCTCAGTTTTCTTCAGGTGAATTATAGAGCGTTCAGTGCAGCTTTAGTGAACAGTGCGTTTTAGTTGCAGTGCGGTAAAGTGTTTTTTGTGAAGAACAGAGTATAGTGCCATGTTGAACTAAAGGGCTGTGCAGTGCCGATATCTTTGCGAAGATCAGTGCAGTGCCGTGTTTTTGTGAACTTCAATGATCGTGAGTGAGTTATTGGACTGTGTAATAAGAAGAACAGTAAAGCTATCAGTGCATACTCTGAGTAGTAGTTAAGAATAATTAACCAAGTGTGTAGTGCATTGTTAAATTGTGCAGTGATAAAAACTGATAAAGCTTGTGTGTTTAATTTTGCAATCCAAAAGAACTCTAATCAACAACGTTTATTATTCTTGTAATAAACGTAACAATATTTATACATATATTTTTTTCAGTGCCGGCGCGTATTTTGTTTAATAACTTCCGCCTCAACAAATAGTAATTCATATTTAGTTTACTAAATATGTTATATTTATTTTACTTGTATTTTCTTCAATAGATTTGAAAATATTTTAAACCTATATATTAAGGGAATGTATACTATCGTCCTTTATGTGGATGTCAGTATTAACAGCTGTCGTTAAGTACAAGAAGTACGCACTTTCAATTTGACGCCACCTTCAATCCAGCTGAAAGTTCTACAGGTTGGTCGTCTCAAGTTTTTTATTTAGTACAATGGTTGGCTATTGGCAGTTTACCTTTAGTCTGGAGATGCCTGTTATTGTCTGTCAGTGATTATATTCATGCCTATAAAGGTAAACTGTTCATCCTTTTCGCAGAATTCCCTTAAAGGAAACCTGCTATTCCGGTTGTGCTCATACCCCAAATTTTGAAAAATTTCTTCCAATGTCCTTTCATCCTACACAGGAGTTAAACTAAAGATCAAGTTCGTTAACGGTTGAAATCCAACAAGTGGGATGGGGGCGGGGGGACTGGAGGGGAGAATTTCCAATATTCGAAAGAACTCCCTGTTATACGTAGGTATTACCTGTAATATCCTGATTTTGGTTTTCAACCTTCCGTGAACACCAACTCCTACTCATATCATATTACCAGTAAGCTGTTTCATCATGAACAATTTTATTGGAATATTAGTTTTGTTGGACTCATACTTACTATGTGAGATATGTGCAAATATTTTTGGTTCATCATTTAAACATTTAGGATTTTTCGTTCTAAACTACATGATTTTCATTTCATCAACACAACACACGATTATTAAACTGTCATGTTAAACTAAAGCTTATATTAGGCAATGGCTGAATTTCAGCCTAAATTACAGTGTATTTGAAGTATACTTAATTTACGCAGCACCTGCGTAAGAGTCTTTTAGATTATATAATTGCAATCCTGGATAAATGGAGGTTATATGAACCACCAAACTCACTTTTCAAGTAATTTCAATACGGAAACCTGCATTTTCTTGGGTCCATTGGTTTTTATGAGAATGGATGAATAGAAATGAGTTTTCTTATTTTACTGTTAAATGTATATTTGATACGTCCCAGGAAAGTCTCGGTGATGTAGGAAACGAGCAAGTTGTTATTATGCATCCATAAAATTTCGAGATACTTATAAGTCATCAGGATCATTGCGCTCAATGAATAATAGAACAAAATGCAAGGAAAACTGTAGGAAATGAATTTCTTCTATAATTGGAGAATGAAATGAAGAAATTTAATGAAGATATAATTTGTTAGAAAGCTGATGGCTACGTAACTTAATGACAGGACTGGTTGGTCGTGGCATTTAATTTCTTTCGGTCACTTTCTCTTGAAATGATATAAGACGAAATGCTATACATTTCGAAAATTAGTCATTTCAGCTTGGGCGATGTGTGGAAGTCAACTTGATGAAGGAATCCGTGGGTTATCGTAAAACTAAGAAAGGATTGAATATTAATATCCTCCAGTTTTAGTTGTAAGTAAGTTTAATGGATATATTAATAACTACTTCATGATATGGACGAAATACGTTTATTTCAACCGATTTTATTTTCATAGGTAATTTTCTTCATATTCATCTAGAGGTAAGTAAGGTAAATGCTGGTTTAAATAGTAATGCCGTAGAGCTGATAGAAATAGTAAAGTTTGAGACGTAACTACATTTTTGAAAAGTTGTCTTCAAATTCCTCTAAATCCTAGTAAATGATAAAAATGACATACTTGGGCCTCATTTTTGTCATTTCCTATCCATTTGTGTGTTTGTATAAATATATACGAAAGTATTTTTATACTTTCTGGAGGAGTCTGTTTCTGCTCTAGCAGCATTTGTTTCATCTTTACTGAACTCAATATTCAACTGCTTCACACAAAACTTAAAGTCAACGGCTGAAATTGGACTGGGACGAGTGGTGAAGAAGGTCAGGGGAGTATAAAATATAAAAAAAAACGACATATCTCCTGTATTTCAAGTTATATCGAAAAATGTTATTTAATCAGTCTTATTAAGCATTTAATGTTCTTGAATTCCCGTTATATACAGTTTTTGGCTACTCTAATAACAAGCGAGTTTGTACTTTCTGGTTGACTTCTACTCACCTCGCATTAAAACTAAGGTGATACAGCACTCCAAGCTGAAATACCAAATATTATTTTCATAAGATCTTTATTATGCGAAATGTATGATAACATGTTCGAATGGACAAAAGCCATTTAAGATGGTTGGACATTTGAGTAAAACTTCAATATCAGGTTTTTCGTAAAGAAAAAAATTCCGTAAACTAAGCAGTTTTCTCACGTGGAGAAATATATACATAGTATATACACACATACATACATACATATATAGCCTGTTATCGTTCT
The DNA here is from genome assembly GCA_019009955.1 of Riptortus pedestris. NCBI lineage: Eukaryota > Metazoa > Arthropoda > Insecta > Hemiptera > Alydidae > Riptortus > Riptortus pedestris. The sequence goes on from CM032228.1 coordinate 46,637,949, forward strand.
GTCAATCGCAATTATTGTTTGATCGTTAGGAAGCTTGACACATAAGCTTTTCATGTAAACTAAAAGATCAAGTTCATTAATTACTGAAATCGGACAGGGGGAGAGGGTGATGTTGGTAGAAAGGTGGGAAGAGAAATTGAAAATTCAAAATACGTCCGTTTTTATGATTCGGACCGAAAAATTGTATACAAATTTAATTTTCCATAAACGTTATTTTGTACAGTTCTCTATCTCGAATATTAACAGAGATATTTGTATTCTTTAAAACTCAACCTTCAATGACACCCCCTCTCCCCGTTTTATTCATCGCGCGGTAACAATAAGCCACTATCATGAAACGCCTTGAATATAAGATTAAATACCAACATATGTTTTCAACGGACCTTTATTATGTGAGATACGTGCAAATATATTGTGCGATAACTTAATCAATTAATATTTTACAATCTTGACTCGAAAATGTTTATTTGATTTATACCGTACTCGATATTTAAACGTTTCTTTCAACACTGAAATCTCATTCGTTCATGGGTGAAATCGTATCTAAAATAGGTTTAGAGAGGGGAATTCAAAATATCTCCGTTATTATCCGTTGGACCAATCTTATTAAACTATAGATAGCTCTATAATTGTTTTTCTATATAATTTACCATGTAACTCAAATATCTCTTGTTTCTTGAGGTGCCGTGGAGGGGAATAAGAATGATTGGTACTGGAAAGGGCTAGGACTTCTGGATTAGGATGATTGGATAGTCTCCTGTGGAATTTTCTGAATCTTAAGGGAATTAGGTCCTTTACAAATTGGATATTAAGATATTTATGGAGGGTGTGGTTTAGAACATAATATGGAGCATCTACTATGGTGCGCAGGACATTGGATTGGAAGGTCTGCATGCGTCTGATGTCCGAAGGTTTTGCTGTACCCCACACTTCTATTCCGTATGTCCATATCGGTTTTAGTAGTAGCTTGTATATTGTTAGTTTGTTTTCGGTAGACAAGTGAGATCTTCTATTTAGAAGTCCGTAAAGTTGTCCGAATCGTCTGTTTAGTTCCTGTCTTTTAATTATTGTGTGGGATTTCCAACTAAGTCTCGTGTCCAAATGTAGTCCAACGTATCGTACACAATCTGCTGGTGGTAGCATTGCACCATTTTTCGATCTCGGTTAGGTGGAATTGGAGATACTTCGAAGCAGTAGTAGGATCGGGATCGGATGAAAGGATTGTTGTGTCATCTGCATAGGTAACTAGGAGAGTTGATGGTGATGTAGCGATGTCTGATGTGTATATCAGATACAGGATAGTAGTCTGAATATTCATTTCCTTGACGGACTTTAAAAAATCTGTTGGAAAGATAGGATTTAAGGATAAGGTAGAAGGTGCTGGGGAGAAGTAGTTTGAGCTTGTAGAGTAATCCGTCATGCCAAACCTTGTCAAAGGCTTGCGCTACATCAAGAAAGGCTGACGTGCAATGCTCTTTTCGCTCGATAGATGCAGATATGTGATCTACAACGCGAAGACATTGCTGTACTGTTGAATGGCGAGAGCGAAATCCGAATTGATGGGAAGGAAGTATGTTTTGGATTTGGAGAATTGGGAGAAGGTGCTTAATTAAAAGTTTTTCAAAAGTTTTTGAGAATATAGGGAGAAGGCTTATAAGACGATAGGAAGATGGATACTGGGACGATTTTTCAGGTTTCGGGAAGAGGACTATAATCGCGAATTTCCAGAGTAGAGGGAAATGGGTAGTGCGGAATATGCAGTTGTATAGGTATGTTAAAAATGTAATGGCCTTGGGTGGGAGTCGACAAACAATTTTAGAGGAAATTAGATCAAACCCTGGAGATTTATTGCGAGGAAGGCGACAAATGATGCGTTTGATCTCACTCAAATATCAAGCGAGTTATTCATATTTTCTTTTTTTCAGGGTTCAGTAAGCAGCCACATCTACTCAGCGGATTTTTAATTAGAAATTGAGAATATATGGTTTCATGAGATCACCAGAGAGTCGTCCGGTGTGTAAAAATCTACTTAGTTTACGCAGCTCCCGTGTGACCTTTGGAAATAGATAAACTTCATTTCCTGCAAATATCACCAGAACTTTTGAGGTTTACAGCATTAGTACATATTCGATATCATAGGCTGGCGAAAGCAGTAAATAATCAAAAAATTACTGTATATGTATGTACGGATTTCCATTGACTTAGTTCCGTACATCTACTAGCCTAGGATTTGTGGACATTTGATGACTTTCGCCCACGTTGAGCACAATCTGAATAAGAGAATACTTTTATGAGAAAAATCTGCTTGGATATATACATTCGTCGAGTAACAAACGAGATGTTCTGAGCTCGGAAATTACACAATCATTGCAGAAGTTTCTATTACAGCAACTTATTCAACTGCAATTTAAATGCCTGGAGAGCGACTGACTGTCGTAACAATCAGCCAGACCAATCGGAGGTTGAAGCATCGGACAATGAAGACGTGTAAAGCAGGCAGACTAATGAGTCTCTCAGTCACGATCCGAGTATATAACTAATCCAGCGAGAAACTTACTCTGTATTTACGACCCGTAATTGGTTCTTATAGTTCTTCTCCTTCGTGGCTAATCGCTCCAGGGATTCGAATCATCTTCGAAGCTGTTCCCGTCCAGAAGGGTTATAATTCGTTCGTTTAAATTTCTCATGAGACTCAGCGTGCTAGACTTCCTACTCGGTCAGTCAGAGCTAGGTTCAGGTGAGTGACACTAAGTCTTCTTTGATTGAGGGTTTAGAGGTTTCTTTGTATTTTTATTCCAGTCTGATGTCACTTGTATAGTTTTTAATTATCTAGTTTCCTCACAAATTTTTTTGTTTTTGTTTAATTATTTTATTTGTTGTTTCGTGTTTTTTGGTCTCTTTGGTTGCGTTTTCTTATTTGATTGCCTTCTGTTATTTAGTTACTTTTTGTTATTTGATTGCGTTCTGTTATTTAGTTGCGTTCTGTTATTTAGTTGCGTTTTGATATTTTGTTGAGTTTTGTTATTTTGTTGCATTCTGTTATTTAGTTGCGTTTTGTTATTTGTTGGCGTTCAGAGTTTGTATTGATTATTTTTTTTCTTTGATTGCGTTCTGTTATTTAGTTGCGTTCTGTATATTTAGTTGCGTATTTGCATATTTCTGTTTTCAGCTTCTGAGATGAGATCGGCTAACTTCGGGTCTAGTCGTGAGTTTCCGTCAAGAGCTAGTTCGGGCCCTTCCCGTAACTGTTTGACTCTCTATTCTGAAATTTCCTTATTATAAAACTTTACTGTTTTCATTTTTGTATTTTGTTTATATACATTTTTTTTATATGAGCAATATCGCCTGGCTGCGAACGCTCCAAAATAAATAAATGATATCACTTGTAGGCAAAGGGTAAACATTTAGAGAAACACTACTTCTACTTCGTTCAATTTATTAAAACGCTAAATGTTTTGGGGACTTTACCTCATCAGGAGTATCCCTACACCTAAAGCGTCCATAACGCAGGGGCACCATAAACTAAGTACATTTCCCTTATACTGGAATAACATTCTTGTGTTCTCATCAGAGCACATATTCACTACTTATTTTTAAATACCCGATGAACAGAATCTTCTACTGAAGGCATAATACAAAAAAGTACGAATAACTCGCTTAATACTAGAGCAACGAAATAATGCATAGAACAACAATTGTTTTACATCAATAGTTTAACAAGATCAGTTCTATAACATATTATGATCAGACTCTTAATTTTCAAGCCCTCCCTTCCTCTAAACCACCTCCATTCCTGGTCCAATTTCCGCAAATAACAAATATGATTTTTAGTGTTGACTGAAACGATTAAATATCGAGTATGGTATAGATCAAATAAACATTTTCGAGTAATGAACGAAAAAAACAAACAATTGATGACGTCATTACATAACGTATTTCCATTTATCTTACAAAGTAAAAGTTCAATGATAACCATATTTCATAATTAACCTTAGGATGAAGTGGTTCATGAATTAATTGTTCCGTATTGCTCATATGACATAACTAGGAGTCGGGGTTTACTGATGGCCGAAAACTAAAACATGGAAATATCTCGGTTAATAATTATGATACAGTAAATATTTATTGAATAGCACCCATAGATTCAATTTGTAATAAGATTAGCTCTACACAATTTGTCGATCTGACATGTAATAAAAGAGATATTTCGAATTTTCGAAACTCCCCTCTCACTGGTTCGAATTTACCGTTACCGAACTCAACATTTAGGTAACGATAAAACCGAAATTGCGACAGATATAAATATATATATATATATATATATATATATATATATATATATATATATATATATATATATATATATATATATATATATATTTATATAGTTTTGAACGCACCACTATTTTCGTTGTCTCCTGGGTAGGATCGATGGACATTTGTGGAAATTGTTTGAAAATCGCGTCATGAGTACAACCTTATTAACTGATTTCCCTTAAGACGAATCTGTTAAAATATAGTGTCTATGGTCTAGAGAGATCGTTCACTAGGCCTGCTTCGCCTTTACTGATAAGTAATCAAAATAGTATTAATATATTAATCAAATTAACATTCTCATTACTTATATAATTGTCATCAAATCTAGATTTCAATCCTCAAGTACTGATGGACTTATAAAACTTCTTTGACAAGTTGGAGCACTGCTTTAGAAGTTTTGGCCAGCATAACAAGGCTTTTATGGCTTCTTGCTTAGGATAATCCCAAAATAAATCCCGCTCCTGTGGCTTCATCATTCTCTGGATTAAGTTTAGCATTAGCAGTTTTACTCGGGCTTCCGGAAACTTGTGCTCAAGGATAAAGACACGTGCCCAAAGTTTGTGGTTTCTATACAGTTTTACAACTTTTTTCTTGATATTTCTTTTTTTTTTATTTTTATTTAGAGTGAAAAGAAACCTTATAATTTTATTAGACACCGCCTAGTACTTCAGGAGGATTAGAAACGAATAATTAAGTCATAACATTTTCGAAGAGTTTCCTTCTCCTGCGTCGTACATATATATTTTCATATAATAGAGAATATCCGCGCCACAATATCCCATGAATGGCCAAGGCCTGAAAATATGACTTTGGTAGGTCAAGTGCTCCAGCTATATGCATTCCCAGTAGTATTGCGGTAACCTTACATACCAAGATAGCTTCTTCATAATTCAAGTAGCTAGTCAATTATCTCACAATCCTGAGTGGAATCCGGGGGAACGGCTGGAAGAAAGCTGCGAGATCCCTCAGATAAATACAAGATAAATACCTCAGATATATATATATATATATATATATATATATATATATATATATATATGACAATTTTGTCTTATCGTTACTAAACTTGATAAATAAGCATTTTGCGGCTTAAATCGGACATCGGGAAGGGAGGGTTTAGAGGGGGAGGGGAATTTTGAAAATTCGAAATATCTCCGTTGTTATGCTTTGGATCGTAAAATTGTATAGACTCAATCTTATTGGAAATGTTGTTATCTATAAATGGTATTATGTACATGTTTTCTCTATATTTGAAAATTAACCGAGATATTTCCATATATTAGTTTTCGTCCATCGATAAAAACCCACTCCTTATGACTCATGCCATCTTAACAATACGATGTAATACAACGAAACACTTCATTTGAAGCATAAATACTAAATATTGTTCGTATTGAACCTTTATTTTTTGTGATAAATGTAAATACATGACGCAAGTGGGAAATCTGATTAGTTAACGCTGCCCCTGTAGACTTTCTGATATTAAAGCCATCTGATCTTCTCCATGGCTTCTTCAGAAATTTTGTGTAACACGATTCCCATGGAATGTTCTAATAAGGGCTATTATATACTTCATCAATGTGGTAGGAAACGAAACTTCCTTGTGATTGGAGAAATCTATCCTTTTTAAGTGAGCTCTTCGTAAAATAATTTGACAAGTCATTAACTAGCAGACGAATCGAGCGTGGACTAAGGATGGCTCTCTGTAGACCTACTTCAAGGAATTCACTGTGAACGATCATTTGATTTAATATTGAAGTCCCTTAAAAATTATTTGATACTATTGTAGAGGTGAATTCGTTTTATGCGCTTCTTAAGCTTTTAAGGGGACTATGACGGAAGTCTCAAAATCGAATTGCCATCCAAGATTGCAACTTTTTTGAAAGTTTCAGAAGCCCATGTACTCTTGAATATTTTCGAAGGATGTGCAGGGATGTGGTTACCTATCTGATGACACCCGAGAAACATGCCTGTTCGTTAGCTAGAGATAAACTTATGACTTCACAAAAAAAAATCTTGCTTGCGACTTATTTTCAAAAACCAGAGCGCCTAGCAGTAAAATGTTAACGAAGCCATAATTGCATACAGCTAATGGCGCTGAGGAAAGAAACAGAATAACGAACTTCGCATTATTATTTCGAAATAATAAATACTCAAGGACTTTGGCTGGGTTTTATTACGTTTTTAGTAGCTTCAGCTCGAAGGTTCGATTATTAGTTCGTTAACATTTTCAAGGAGATTCAACTCAATCCTTGCAGCCATAAAAAGGTTTTGAAATAGCCTGAGAGAGTTTCAGGATGGCTAAGCCTTACTAGGCTTTCTTGCTAAGGCGATCTTAACAATACTCATATTGATAAATATGCAGTATATATAGTAGAATTGTAAACCCCAGGCTAATCTCAGGAGCATACTTTCCATTACTCATAAAATATAATTTCTCACTTTGCATATTATATGTAATGTAGCTGCCAAGCAGATCTACTTGCTTCATTTGCAAGTACAAATTACGTTTTTGATTTCCCTAAGTACTTTCAAACTATGAGATATTCCTTCGCACTGTTTTATCAACAATTTTGTTAATATTTGCTAATAAAGGATGCACTAAAATTGAAGCAGCAATGGAACGCGTATGATTTTAAAGAATGCGAAGAGTTTTTTTTTATTCATTTATCAAAATGCTTTCCGACGATGGTGATTGCACATTGGTGAGCCGATAGATAGGTGGTAAATAAGAGTATATGCACCGTCTATGCATTAGTGATAAAAAAAAAAACAAATAATATTCCACTTTATTATAAGTAATATGTATGCTGTTGGAACTTTGCTTTGGAAATTGAGTTAGATGAGTCTATCAGAGTTTCTAATACCTGTTTATGCTTCTTATGTATGTGAGTGAATTTGTAGTCTATTGACTCTCATATGTCAACAGTTAAGTTATGTCTTATGGAATCTGTTAGTCATGTAGTCTACAGTAAGTTAGGAAATGTTTAACTTGTTGAGCATTATAAACTGTACATGTTTCTCAATTTTTGTCATCAAGGACGTTTGCGTTAATTTGCTGTGAGACTGCATTATACGATTTCATCACGTCTAGAATTTCTGGAACTGCATTGCCACCCACAAATTTTGGTTTTTATTGCAACTTAGTTTATTGGTGGTCCTTTTGTTAGTCCAGTCAGTATACAATATACAAGTGAAATGATTTTTTTTCTACAGTTTTGTAGGAAAAAAAAAAAAAAATCATTTCACTTGTATATTGTATACTGACTGGACTAACAAAAGGACCACTTTTTTTTTTTTTCTACAGTTTTGTAGGGGCTCAGGTTAGCCTTGCGAGTTAAAGCGTTAACCTTTATCTCACATGGTAAACTTAGAGTGGCGAGTTCGATTCTTGCCTGGGCAAAGGAAATTTTTAGTGACGAAATTCATTAAATAACATCCTAAAATCCCACCCTGGCTAGAATAGGGTGGTAACCTGTAGATAACCCGTCCCGACCAGCCTAAGTTGCAAAAAGTGGACGTTAATGAATAATAATAATAATAATACAGTTTTGTAATAAAATCATTTAGCACGCTTAGTTAATGTTTCATTTTCTCAATTCGAAGTATTCCGTTTTGTTCATTCCTATATCTTCTTGTGTTGGTAGTCAATGCAATGTTGTTTCATAGTCTAAATAGCATTCATTGTTTAATTTCGAGTGCTCTTAGATGAATTATAGTGCATGAAGTGAACATAGCAATTAACTCTTTAAATAAAATCCCTGGTCGTACTCCAGGGAAATAAAGTTTGGAGCTGTAGATGACCGTTCCCTTTAAGATATAGTGGCACGATGTGAATTAAGCTATTGAGGTTGTGATTGTGACGCAATTTTCACTAAATGTCCACAAATGTCCATCTATCCCACCTAGGAGATGACGAAAATTTGTTTCGTTCAAAATTATATATATGTATGTTACCTCGAAGCCAAGTTGAGTATGTTGCCAAACTCATCATATAAACGTTTTAAGTAAAACTAAATATCAAGCCTGTAACGGCTGAAGTCGAACCGAGGCGGGGGAATTTCGACAATTGGAAATATCGCCATTATTTTACGTCGGGTCGATAAATTGTACAGCACAGATCTTACTCCCTCGTGTGTGGCAAGAACCCAAAAGGCTTTTATTGACCACCTTTTCTGTGTTTTTGCAAAATGAATTAATTACAAATTATTTCTAAAGTGAACTTCACATTGTGCCACTATATCTTAAAGGGAACGGTCATCTGCAGCTCCAAACTTTATTTCCCTGGAGTACGACCAGGGATTTTATTTAAAGAGTTAATTGTTATTAACCATTATAGCCCCCCTCGAGAAATTCGTGATCAGAGTTTTACGTAATGAGTGATCCTCTCAAAGTACAACTCCGTTAACCTTGGAGGACCTAGCATAAGTTGTCTCCAGTAGAGTGACATGAGTAAATATACATTCAAAGGACAGTCGTATTTTAAATTTTGCAGTACTCGTGCATACGTTCAGACGTCCCGCAAGAACTAGTCGAAATGGTTTCTTGGAAGGTAAACTTGGATAATTTTGTTGGGCCCGAAATTATGATACTTTCTTTACTTCGAGCAAGAAAGTAAAAATATGACACCGACACTAAGTATACTTCCTCATTCTCCAATTAAGTTATTTTTAAAAGACTGTTTAGCTTCATTTAAAATTATTTCACTGGAAATTGATAATATGTATATCCGTTCCAATGCATCGGACCAAAAAATGTCGAAGACTCTAATTTATAGTGTTTTCATGATAAATAATGATATATGTAATGGAAATGGAGAAATCTGATTTCTTTTTTTTTTTGTTTTTTACCTGTTCTAAGACTATTCTTAAGTCGATTTTAATCAATCAATAGGGAGGTACACGATCATATGTTACGACAGAACATAAAATTTCAACACTCTAGGAATATTCGTTCTTTAGTAATGCAAGGTATGTACAATACTCCGAAACTCATCAGAATTAATTCAGAGGGTGCCAGAACGGATAAACAAAACTTTTCGCAATTAAGGAATTTCGTACAAGCAAGGAATAGGATTTACGTAGTTTTTGTGAAAGTGGCAGATAAATTGTAAGTAAGTGTATTTTAGTACAAACTTCGGGTAGCTTAAAATCTTATAAATACTCGCCGGAGTATGGGAAGGGAAGTCCACATTGTAAAGAAATACCTCCAGTTATTTAAAAGAGGGATAATGAGGCTACGAGATACAAGGGTGAGATACTCCCACTCTTGGTAATTGCCTTGGATGCTGGATACTATGTCTAGCCTAGAGTCCAAAGGGAGACCGCAAGCAACCCTTCCCTTGCATGTGTGTGTGTGTGTGTGTGTGTGTGTGTGTTTGTGCGGGGCTTCGTTCTATTTTCATCAAAAGCGGCGAAAGACGAAACCGCAACCCGTCTCGGCCTTTCTCAGAGCCTGCCGAAACATATCAAGATGGCCGCGACCAGGAAAATGGCCAGGGTTCTCTTACTGGGGCTTCGGAAGCCTCACAAGTTCTGGACGAGTATAGGGTTAACGATATTCCAGCTCCAGGATACGCAAACATCACTCCCAGCGATGGGAATAGTATTTCAGGGCTGGAATTCAACGAATTCTTCAACGTCCTCATTGATCCACGTCTGTGTAGGCATTAAATAATTAAAGCTACATGTATGGCATATTCACACTAGTCTATTATTAGTCAGTCAGCTGGGTAGTGGAGCTCTAACAATATTAGCAGATTTCCCTTAAGGGAAATCAGCTATTGAAGTCGTACTCATGACACGATTTTCGAAAACTTTCTTCAAATGTCCATCGTTCCTACCCAGGAGATCACTAAAATGAGGTCCGCTCAAAACTATATATATATATATATATATATATATATATATATATATATATATATATATATATTTATATATATATATATATATATATATTTATATATATATACACATACATATATACATATCTCTAAAAATGCAAATATCTAGGTTAATATTCAAGATAGAGAATAAATGTATATAGCAAAATTTATAGTAAATTTGATTTGCAATAAGATGGGTCTTATACAATTTTTCCATCCGATGCATAATAACGGAGATATTTTGAATTTTCGAAAATGTCCCGCTCTAAACCCCCCCCCCCTCCCTCTAGTCTGTTTTTAGCTATTAACGAACTTGATCTGTCTTTTTATATAAAACGTTTAAATATCGAGTTTCGTAACGATCAAACAAAAATTGCGACTGTTAGAGCGTTATGATTTTCCCAAGGAAAATCTGCTTAAACCCCCATGGAAAGAAGGACTTGTAGTTAAAAACGCTCTGGTAAATGAAACGAGTTTTATTGCAGTAAAGAAGGCTAGTCGAAAAATAATTATGTGTGCGCGCGCTTATGAGCGTTTATTTTCCTCTCTAAGGGAGTAAGCAGTGAATTTTCATTATTAAAAGTATATTAAGTAATTACTGAATTTGAAAAAATAAGATTAGAAGTCTACCTCCTTATAGTTTTTTTTTTTCTCTTGTTGTAAATTTACTAAGATTTTGGATTTATTTTTGTATATTTATATTCTTTGTATTGTTTTAAGACTTATCACTATTGCAGCAGCATCTGCAATAAATATTTATTTATTTATTAACGTCCACTTTATGCTATTATGGCTAATTGGGACGGGTTATCTACAAGTTACCACCCTTTTCTAGTCTAGGCGAGACTAAGGATTTTATTTAATGATTCCGCCGCTAAATAAATTCCTATTGGCCCAGGCGAGAATCGAACTCGCCACTCTAGGTTTACCATGTGAGATAAAAGCCAACGCTTTAACTCACATGGCTAACCTGAGCCCCCTCCAATAAATAAATAATAAAGTAGTAAGCACTTTGAGACTCAAAGCAAGGAATAAGGATTCGTAATATCAGCATTAATTTATATCTCGAATAAGACTACATTGCTATAATGAAAAGGGATATTTACTTCTTTGAATTAAAAAGTACGTTCTCCAACAAGGGTATATTTCCTTTCTTTTGTGAAGGGAGTTTTTGCTGAATTCCTAACCCCATTTAGTACTGCTTTACTTGGAAATTTATTCTTTTTTATTTTTACAAGAGATGGACTTTATTAAAAAGTAAATTAAGAACTAAATTAAAATGAAAAATATGTCTGCCAATGGGAAGTTTGAAAAAATTATGAATTAAACAAAATCTTCCTTTAAAGTGCACTTACACTTACTTAAAGAAAAATCATTCACGGGCTGAGTAAACCAAGGATATTTCCCACGAGCTGTTATTTGACAGACTGATGATCTCAACTCACCATCTGTGCTCTATTTCTTCTGCAGTAAGAAGCCTATGAAAACCAAAATTGAAATACCAGCTGAATATGAGGAGGATTAGAGACTCAAAGTGAAATCGGATTAGCGTGGTGGGTTTCTCCTGATGATTGAGATGGAAAAAATGCACCTTTTTCTATTAATGTTTGAGATACATAAAAATAAATAAAGGAAATTTATAGAAAATTAAATGTTCGTGAAGATTAAATATATACAATTTTTCATTTTCTATCATAATTACGATATTTTTATTTTCCTCTAAATTCCCCCTCCCCATTGTAGGATTTCAGCCATTAGTGAATATAATCTTTATTTTTGCATGAATAAGTTAAATTCCGATTATTGTTTTAATAACAAAAAAAAAATCATGTAGTCCAGATGGTAAAATCCTAAGTTATGACGTCACACTGCACATATATAAATCTAGTATGACAATGAAAACTGTATTTGACATTAAAGCAAGGAATAAAACGTTTCACGAATATCAGCTTGTTGTTGATATGAGATTAGTAGAAGTGTAGAATTAATGAACACTAAATACTATTTAGTATAGTCTTTTTGAAAATTTAATAGTTATAAATAAGTTTTCGATCTGTTTGGTAATAAAAGAGATATTTTAAACTTTCAATATCCCTGTTCTCTAATTACCCCCCTCTCCCTGGTCCAATTTCAAGCATTAATGAACATGATAAAGCCAATGTCTTTAGCTTTTCATAAGACGCTTAAATATCGATTTTGGTAACGAGAAAATAAAAATATATACGTGTGTGTGTGTAAGATTATTATGTAGTCATACGCGTACGCACGCGTCAGAATACATGACTAAGTAACTAAATACATGAAGCTTTAAAGAGGTATCCTGCGTAGGATCGAAGGACATTTGAAGAAATTTTTCGATAATTCCTGAAGTTAAATCTGATAAAAGTATTCACTCTATAAAAATCATAGCGATGATTATCGTAAAATATTTTTAAAAAAATGTAAGGAAATAGTTTTCACCGCAATCCATAAATCCACTTCAAGATTTTGTTATGATTTCCTTTTTTGAAACTATACAAGATATCATATTGGGTTGTGTCTTACATGATTGATAATAATAATATTAAATAAAGGGGCTAAGGTTCGCTATGTGAGTTATGTAAGTGAGGCGTTGGTCTTAATCAGGCATGGTAAACCTAGAGTCATGACTTCGGTTCTCAGATGGGCAATAGAAATTGATTTAATGATGATGAGAAATTCATTTAATTCCTTAGTAGGAGTGCGAGAACATTTCAAAGCGATCCTATAATATAGTAAGATATTACTGATGGAGGGATTGGGGCTAGGTCAGAGGGGAAAAACGTGTTTATTATATCCGTCAAAATGTGTTTATTTTACTAAAGATTCATCCTGATTTTCAGCTGTTCAGGTCTGATTAACAAGAGCGGTTGCTAAGAGGTAAAGATGGTCAACAAAGAAAAATTTTTATTCATCCCTCTTAACTCCGTGTTGCCTACTATTCATCAACAGCCGGACTAAAGGAAGAATAGTGAGGCGAATCGTTATTATAATAAACACATTTTGCATAAATGTGTTTTCTCAGGCCCCAACCCAACGAACACCCCATAGTTCAATCAAAAGCCAAACAACCTTCCTATTGTAAGATATTGATAAATAAACAGTGGTGAACCCGTAACATTTACTTTCCTTTGGGTAAATAATAGTAATAAAAGTTTTCAGCTTTACCACACGGCTTTTGTGTTTGAATGCATACACTCAAGTATTTTCATAACAGGATATTTTCCAAAATGAAAGGTTACCATGTGGTTGAATGCTCGAAATAATGAAGCATTTTAATGGAAAATACTTTCTAAAAGAATTATGAAACCTATCCCCAGCTGTCACTAGGTGTATCAAAAGTATTAAGCACTCAGAACAAATAAAATATTGTCAGTGTCACATTTAAAAAATGATTCACCTTCCACGGCAACCATAGATCACTTTTTCTCATTTATACATATGTTAATAAAAGCGCAGGTTATCTTACTGTGGAAACCTTTTGATCCCATTTCATTAAGTACCCAGATTAGATAGAGGATAACTGCCGGAAGGATACCTAATAAGCTTTTCAGGTTACGAGAAAGAATCTGGATGAAACAAGATCAAGGTACTACGCCCATTTTTAGGGCTACTATTTAATCACAAATTCAAAGTCGCTGTACATTAAATAATATTGCATCTTGGCGGCACTGTTAAGAACAGCCTCACAGAGCTTTTCTGTCGAAATGTCGTGACGTTTGGGGGAGAGTGCCATAAACATTGGTCTGGGGTGTGGAGGAATCCGAGACTTTTGAATTAATGCTTTATACGTTTCTCGATATATCTTTAGATAGATCTTTCTGCCCGATTTTTGCCGTTAATACGTAGTTTGGAAACGATCGAGTAAATATAAGACATAAATCACATAAATTGTATTGCATTAGTATATTATTATTATTTATTAACGTCCACTTTTTGCATCTCAGGCTAATTGGGACGGGTTATCTACTGGTTACCACCCTTTTCTAGCCAGGGTGGGACTTTGTATATTATTTAATGAATTTCGTCACTAAATAAATTCCCTAGCCCAGACGGGAATCGAACTCGCCACTCTAGGATTACCATGTGAGATTAAAGGCAACGCTTTAACTCGCATGGCTAACCTGAGCCCCCTGCAATAAATAAATAATAAAGTAGTAAGCACTTTGAGACTCAAAGCAAGTAATAAGGATTCGTAATATCAGCATTAATTTTATTTCGAATAAGACTACATTTCTATAATGAAAAGGGATATTTACTTCTTTGAATTAAAAAGTACGTTCTCCAACAAGGGTATATTTCCTTTCTTTTGTGAAGGGAGTTTTTACTGAATACTAACCCCATTTAGTGCTGCTTTACTTGGAAATTTATTCTTTTTTTATTTTTACAAGAGATGGACTTTATTAAAAAGTAAATTAAGAACTAAATTAATATGAAAAATATGTCTACCAATATACTAATGTAATATTAACAAGTCTTATTAGTAGTACGATCTGTCGCATCACATAATATTGAGGAGTTAATATTTTCCCTTTCTCCGAAACTTAGTTCTCAAATCCGTCTTTCGGGTAATAACGAACGATATCTTTAGTTTTACATGAATGAGTTACCGTGTTTCGAAACGATCATACATGTATGTAGAGCTCAGGTTGGCCGTGTGAGTTAAGGCGTTGGTCTTAATCTCGCGTGGTAGGCCTAGAGTGGCGGACTCGAGTCCCACTCTGGGCAGTAGAAATTTATTTAGTGACGGACTCATTAAATAAACTCCTTACGCCCACCCTGGCTAGAAAAGTGTGGTAACCTGAAGATAACCCATCCCGATTAGCCATAGTAGCATAAAGTGGACGTAAATAATAATAAACAAAAAAAAATATATAGTATTTACAGGATTCACTTGGTAATTGATCTCTTAAAGAGGTAAAACTGATTTTCACGGATCTCAGCAGGGGAATAAGAGGGTCAAAAGGACTTGCAGTGGTTTCCCGTTGCCTTATGCATCAGACCATCCTGCAATAAATGGATAATGAGGACAATTCCAATCAAACGCACATAAGCATGAGTGGTGAAAATTCTGTTCAAGGCCATAGTTGTTAGATAGCCAACTCTCGGTAGCCTGCATAAGCTGACTAATGATAGACTATTAGCCAGTACAAGTATGCAGACTACATCTTTAATCTACCCTCCAGTCTTGCCCCACTCACACACTTACATGTTGTAAGTGAAAATGTAGACAGGGAGGGGTCAAAATATATTTATATTGACGGCGGTGACAAACAAATACATATTTGACCCTCCCATTCATTGGTACAAAAAAAGTCCGTCACGCAGGGGCTGCGTAAACTAAGCAGATTTCCCACGTGAAGTTATACAATATAGAAATCTCCATACGAGAGTCGAGCAGTTACGGAAACGGCCGAACTAGCTTTTGGCTGGAATCAGTCGTGTAATATCCACCCAAATTTTAGCAGATTTCCCTTAAGGGAAATCAGCTATTGAAGTCATACTCATGACGCGAGTTTCGAAAATTTCTTCAAATGTCCATCGATCCTACCCAGGAGATGACGAAAATGAGGTCCGTTCAAAATTTTATATATATATATATATATATATATATATATATATATATATATATATATATATATATATATATATTTGTCTGTTAACGCTCTAGCGGTCGCAATTTTTGTTTGATCATTACCAAACTCGGAATTTAATCGTTTTATTTAAAAAGAAAGATCAAGTTCGTTAATGGCTGAAATCGGTCCAGTGGGAGGGGGGGTTTAGAGGGGGGATTTTCGGAAAATTCGAAATATCTCCGTTATTATGCATCGGATCGAAAACTTGTATAGAATCAATCTTATTGCAAATTAAATTTACTATAAATATTGTTCTAAATTTATTCCCTATCTTGAATATTAACCGAGATATTTGCATTTTTATTAAATTTGGGCCGATACCAGATTTTTGAATTTCCCGCCAAAACCTAGTTCGGCCCTTTGCCATAACTGTTGGGCTCTTGTATGGAGATTTCTCTATTGTATTACTTCACGTAGGAAATCTGCTTAGTTTACGCAGCCCCTGCGTGACGGACTTTTATAAAAATGCAAATAACTCGGTTAATATTCAAGATAGAGAATAAATGCATAGAACAATATTTATAGTAAATTTAATTTGCAATAAGATAGGTTTTATACAATTTTTTGATCCGACCTATGGTAACGGAGATATTTTGAATTTTCGCAATTCTCCCCTCTAAATCCCCCCTCCCACTGGTCCGACTTTAGCCATTAACAAACTTGATCTGTCTTTTTGCATAAAACGTGAACGTGCCTCATTTTCGTCATTTCCTGGGTAGGATCAATGGACATTTGAAGAAATGTTTCGAAAATCGCGTCATGAGTACGACCTCAATAGCTGATTTCCCTTAAGGGAAATCTGCTAAAAAATGGCGTCTTAAGTACATCAATAACTTATTTCCCTTAAGAGATGTCTGTTTAAAGTTGCAAATAATACTCTTCAGAACAAAATTATCAGGAACCTTTAATGGACTTCTTGTTGACAATTTTAACTGGAAATTCAATTTAGATTAGACTTTTGAAGTTTGCATTTATTATGAAATGCCGGAGAAAATGAGGCGATCCTAATATCTTTAATAAATAGGTATTTCGCCTGAAATGAAAAGTATGCTCGAGAGATACCAGACTCTCTCTTTAATAGCAAATAATATTTTCTCGGAATAATCCGTAACTATCTTACATCACGCAGCGAATACTTGGGAACAATTTTCATCTTTTTGGCCTCCACGGGCCGCCTTGTAATTATAATTAAAGCACCAACAATCAGTTCGTGGGGGCAACTGCGCATGATCGTGAAATGTAATTATGCAACGATTGATTTTATTGTAGGTAGCTTCAAAATGGTTTAAAAAAAAACTATCTCGTCATTATCGCCCATGTTACAGATAATTTATTTCTATTCTCAACTCTTTTAACACAAATAAACGTACGAGATAATCAAAGTTTAAATATACCGATTGATTCGACCATTTTAGATTCTTAAAGTTTATTACTATCAAAGAAAATTCTCGGAGGAGCATACACAGCTATTTAAAATAATAAGTTATATTGCAACTATATCGTGTCTAAAAACAAAAAGAGATGCTTTATAGTGTTACTTTCTAATTTTGGCCCATTTATATATATGTATGTATATAAATATATATATATATATATAATTTTTTTATTGGGGGGGGGGGCTCAGGTTAGCCATGCGAGTTAAACCGTTGGCCTTAATTTCATACTTTGTCTTTTACTACTACAGAGTGGCGAATTCATTCCCGCCCGGGCAAAACGAATTTATTTAGTGACGAACTCATTAAATAAAATCCTTAGTCCCATCCTGGTCAGAAATAGTTGGTAATACGTAGATTTCCGTCCCAATTAGGCTTAGTACCAAAAATTGGACGTTATTAAATAATAATAATATTTATAATCTTATGTGTATTTTTTTTTTCAAATAAATATAATGTTTTTCTTTAAATTTAACTTACTATTTTTGCGCAAAGATTCCTCCTCATTCAGGCACGAACATTAAAAGGGGGAGTTGTTGATGTTATTACTTTTTCTACTAATCCTACAGGACGGGTTATCTACTGATTACCGGGTTCGCCACCAAATAAATTCATATTGCCGCAAAGGAATCGAACCTAAGAAATTCCCCTTAAGGGAAATCAGCTACTGAGGGTGTACGCATTACGCGATTTTCGAATAATTTCCTCAAATAACTATCGATCCTACCTAGAGATGACGAAAATGAGGTTCGTTTTATACACACGCAACACACATTCATACACTTGTCTGTTACCACTCTAATGGCCGCAATTTTTTTTTTGTTTATTACCAAACTAGGCGTTAGACGTTTTGTTATGTGTAAAAATAAACACCAAGTTTGTTAATTGCTGAAATTTGACCAGGGGAGAGGATTCAAAGGGGATGTCGGATCGAAAATTTCTATAGAACCAGTTTTATTACAAATTTAATGACCTATGAATGATGGAATACATGTTTTTTCACTACCTTGATAATTAACAGATATTTGCATCTTTTTAGTTTTCACTCTTCATTATATCCCCACTCCTACTTATGTCATATTAAAAATCAGCTGTAATATAATGAACCACTTACCTCGAACCTTAAAAACCCAATATCGTCTTCATTTACCGCATGAGATACATGCAAATGCGTAGTCTGGTGGCGTCATGTATTGAGATTTTCCGGCCTTTACTCGAAAATGTTTATTTGATCTATACCTTCAACTCTAATGTTCACACTCTTTAATGGCTTAAATAGGACCAGAGGGCTTTAGAGGGGGGAGGGGTTCGAAAATTCTAAACTTCTCCTTCATTATGAGTCGGGCCGGAAATGTTTATAGAACCAATCTTGTTAAAATAATGATACTCTATAATTGTTGGTATATGCATTTATTGGAAACTCAAATATTGAGCGAGTTATCAGTATTTTCTTGATTTCTCAAAATTTTCGATCACATCCACTCATCTCGTACATATTACACAAAATCCAGACATTAAACAAAAGAATAACTATGTACCGATTGCCCGGACATACCAACATTAGACAAAGTACACAAGTAGACGAACTTGCCAAATCAGCTACTCAAAAAAGGACTCACAACACAAACTGTACACATCAAGATATCCAAGCAAAACATATGATTCTCAATTCATGGCAAATCTTAGTTTGCCACAACTGATAACAAACTTCGAGAACTGAAACATATACTTGGTGAATGGCCTTCCTCAAAAAGGCTAATTAGAAGGGAAGAAGTAGTTTTAACGAGGTTACGAATTGGTCATTCACGATTGACTCACTCTTACTTACTGGAGAAGACGAACCCTACTGCCAACACTAACTGTAGACTTACTATAAAACATATACTTACTGACTGCTATTTAAGAACTCACATAGACCTACCATACACTTTGACTGAATTACTACATGACTGTAGACCGCGTATTGCACTACTTGAAACACAATATTTTCAAAAAATTATAATGTAGGACAATACTCAAGATGTCTGCAAAGATGAGCATACTTACGTAAATATAATAAAGTGATTATAGCAATTTGACTGATTCGTCGTTAAATCGCCCCAGTCACGAAATGCGATTATTGTAAGAATAATAACAATAATATTTTTTTGTTTTCTGGATGCAATCTCCCTCGGAATGTCTACTCATCTGGATTTTGAGTTAGAAATAGAGAATATATGGTGAGATGTAATTAGTTGTGTCACACCAACATGTGGGAAATCTGCTTAGTTCACGCAACCCCTCCGCGACGGACTTTTTAATTTGCTGTAAAATACAAAGTACTCTAGTGTAGGTTCAGACCGCAAAAGTTTACCATTTGCTTACAATGTTTAACTGACGCGTGCTAAGAATAATTTAATGTTAGGGCAATTACCTCCTTGTTTTCCTCGTTGTGCATCTCTTACGTACGTCAATCCAAACAACTTTCCGCTATGAAAAATATGAATGAAATTTAATTAAAATATCTTTTAAAGTGCCAAATGTCATGGAGTTTATGTAAAATGAACAAGCTTAGGGGTACTAAGTAAAGCAAATGGCGACGCATGTTTCTACATTCGTACACTATTGCATCTACGAATCAAAGACTTAACAACGAAACACATAACATATACAAAAATTGTGTAAAGGACACATGCTATATAGCAGATTAAGCAAAGAACTGAATGTTAATATTCTGACATGTGGAAGTGACTTCTAATGTAGGTAGGAAGAAATAATTGGCTACACTTCCACTATAACAATTTATTAATTGTGAGTCAGTGCCCGAAGGACTTCGATATTTTTGAGAACCGGCATAGAAACCCAGGAAATACCCCTCGAATCCCGACGGATTAAAACATTTTTCTGTCATATAAAAAAAAGAAATATATACCGATGGCGTAATGTGTCTATGATAACATAAAAGAAAAAAAGTTTATACAATTCAAAAGAGAATAATTTGGTACTACTAACATCGAATTTGACTCCGCAATTTTAAATTAAATTATTTGCTCCATATTGTGTGGGTAATTTATATACAGATTAAATAAAAACAGCCTCACTTCCACAATAATTATTTGTTCAAGCAACTGAGTGCTTTCAACACAATGCACCACCGTCAGTGAACCGTTGGCACTCCAAAACAATAAAGAGTCTATCTCTTTTACAGTTTTTTTCGGAAAAAATATATTAAAATGTCGAATGATTAAAACAATTATGAAACCACAAAAAATATTAATGCCAAAGCTAAATAACAGCACATTAAAAAAACTTTCACAAAATCAACAGTCAAATCTAATAAATAAATCCTTAAGTCGACCACAGGAGATTTTAAACATCAAAAGTACTTAACCTAGACAATGAGTTACAAAGAATAATACAATGAAAGGGTTTATCTCTTGGATTTAAAATTTCACAGTTGATTTTGTGGAAGGTTTTTTAATCAATTGGCTGTTATTGGTTTTGGCAATAATATTTTTTATGGTTTTATAATTGTTTTAATCATTCGACATTTCAATATTTTTTTTTTTCTAAATAACTGTAACAGAGGTAGTAGACTCTTTATTGTTTTTTGGAGTCCCAACAGTGCCCTGACGATGATGCATTGCGTCCAAAGCTCTCACGTGCTTGGACAAATAATTTAGGAATACAATTTTTGATCGTTTTAGCAGATTTACCTTAAGGGAAATCAGCTATTGAGGTTGTACTCATGACGGGATTTTCGAAATTTTTCTTCAAATGTCCATCGATCCTACCTAGTAGATGACGAAAAAACTGTGTGTGTGTGTGTGTCTATATATATATATATATATATATATATATATATATATATATATATATATATATATATATATATATATAAATTTGTCTGTAACCGCTCTAGCGGTCGCATTGATCGTTACCAAACTCGATATTTAGTCGTTTTATGTAAAAAGAAAGACCAAGTTCGTTAACGGCTGAAATCGGACTAGCGGGAGGGGGGGGGGGGTTATAGGGGAGGATTTTCGAAAATTCAAAATATCTCCGTTAATATACGTCGGATGGAAAAATGTACAGAACAAATCTTATTGCAAATTAAATCCACTATAAATATTGTTATATACATTAATTCACTATCTTGAATATTAACCGAGATATTTGCATTTTTCAGTTTTCAGCCATCAGCAAACCGCTACTTCTACTCAGTTATATAAACAATTCTCTCCTACATAATAAATCACATTATTCGAAGTTTAAATACCAAACATTGAAGTCAAGAGACCTTTATTATACGAGATACATGCAAATATGTCCTGGTGATCCGCCCCCCCCGTCTTAAGGTTTTGGACTACTAAAATTTTATTGATTGAGGTAAGAATTATTCTGACCCATCATTAATTACTGTACTAGATATAGTAAAAAATTCAATAAAATTAATATTTTATATTCTGATATATTTCAGTAATTGTTTTTCTTTCCGGTGTGAGGCGGGTAGACCCATTTGTTTACATTTCTAACCTAACGCTTCCTGTCGGCAGGTTATTGAAATTGGATGAAACATTTCTTATTTCCGTCTGTATTTATTCACGGTGTTGTTGTGTTACCAGTTTGTATATTTATCTATTACTAAACTTCACGCGGGAAATCTGCTTAGTTTACGCAGCCCCTGCTTGACGGAATTTTTATTATTCGACATTTCAGTATATTTCTTAAAACTGTTATAAAGATAGGTTCTTTCTTGGTTTTTGTATGTCAACAGGGCACTGATGATGATGCTCAGCGTTGAAAGCGCTTTGTCACTTGAATAAATTGCTATTGTGGAAGCCTGGGCGTATTTACAACTTGCAATATAATTCACTTCAACCTACCAGAATACCAACTTTGTAGTTTTTTTCATAAGTCCTTGAGATACATTTGTATAATTGATTTCCATAAATATATTTCGTGGAAATAATCTTCGAGTTACAGAAGAACTTCTACTCTGCTATATTATTCAAACAAAATATAAAGCAATGTTATGCATATTTATATTACTTCCTGTTAAATTAATAATTCATAATTGTTATCGATTATTGATACAATATGATGGCCTTCAACTAATCTTCTGATGTATCTCATCAGATAATGTGTTGTTCCTCCAAGATGAATCTTATCTGATGAATAGTAATTTAATGGAATGAAAAGTTATTGTGCTTCCTAGAAAATGATTATACGATTTTGAAATCGTGTTATCGTGCTCTGTTTAACTCATTAGCGATTTTCCTTTTGGGTATAAACACTTACTCTATGTTCAATGGGAATATCAAGGCCAAGAAGAGTTTTCATTTAGATGTCCCTACATGAAAAATACAATTCGTTGCAATTGCTTGTGTAGGGTTCGTTGGTTTGCTTTGACGGTAAGACCAGTTTTGAATTGACCTATGGTAATTTATATTTATCCTGTAATTTCCTCACGACTAACGACGACAATGTTTGCTCGTCTTAGTGGCCCGTCAGAAGCCTTCTCTGTTAGAACGAATTATTTTTAACCCTCGGTCGGGCGCGTCAAGAACATTCCGCCTTCATTATCTCAGAGATACAACCTCAACCGTTTTTACGGAAATACAGTTTTATAATATATATTTTGCACTAAAATGGTCAGTGTGTAATTAGAAATCATATCTGAGGAAGTATTTGTTTGAAAGCAGTAAACAATTTTCAAAATTGTCACGTACTATAATAAAAAAAAATCATGGTAGATAATATAACCAAGTTGGTTATAGATACATTGTTATTAAAACCGTGGACGATAATTTTTAAAATATAATTAAAACATACAAATATCAAAAGAAATAGTTTAAATGCACATGTCTTAATTATTCATAATTCATATCAGTTTGTGAACAATATAAACAAAATATCTAAGTATAACTTCATTCAAAAATAAGTAGCACGAAATCACTTTTAGATAAGACTTATAAAAAATCATCTAAATTTTAATGTACAAATCCTTTTAAAAATACCAGTTTAATTATTATCTCTTTTGCAGAGCTGCATTACAATTAGGTCAAGGCGTGGAACTATGTTGTAAACAAATTTTGCTTTTGCAAATCTCACAAGAATAATGAGTAAACCTACATTTCTTTTCAGTTTTGCTTGGTTCACATCATTTGCTTTAGTTCGTTGTAGTGGAGGGACTTTTTTTTATGCTGTTCTGTACTTGAGTTCAATGTTTGGTCCAATGAGTCTCTGTACTCGTCAAGTTTCGTCCCTAGTTCGGTTGGTAAACGTCTACTGTTGTCACTGCGTCATACAATATTTTCTTGAATAAGTTCTTCTGAAAGCTCATGTATGAGCAAAATAATAGAAAAAATGGTTTATATAATTACATTCAACAAAGACAAAGTTAGTTGATGTATATATTTATGAAATATAGATTTCAAAAAATATTACGAGATCGGGCGCGTGGTATCTAGGAGATTAAACTGAATGACAGGTGAAACACACGACTCCATGAAACGCAGTGACACTACTGACCTTGAGGGGGGGGGGACCTCTATACCACATAACTCGAACCACTACACCAGCACTCTCTGCTAGGAGGAGTGGCAAATATTTTTCTAGAAACCGTGTATCTGAGAGATCACGCGCCCGACGGAGGGTTAATATAATAATTGTGTTGAATGCAATATTTGACCTCTACACCGCCACAGAGTTCCTGTCCTGGGCCCTATGACATCCTATACTCAGGCTCAAATAACCATACTTTCAGTTTACGAACTTGCGGTTGCGGTCAGAGCGACGTTATCAGCTTTTTATGTAACGAAAGAAATAGCCCGCAATTGTTATAAAAAAATGGCGAGACAACAATAAATAAAAATGCTCAGGGTTAAAGAAATCCCAGTACTCCCACATCACATAGCTCTTAACATGACCTCTTCACCAGCTTATCAAAAAAAGTCCGTCCCGCAGGGGCTGCGTAAACTAAGCAGATTTCCCCTGTGTAGTTTTACAATAGAGAAATCTGCATACTGATAACACAATACCACCGTGATTAGATAATGAGAAATCTTTTAGTTAATTAAAATAAATTCCCAAATGAAACGGCTTCAGAATTGTAAGAATAATTTATATTTTAATAACTCAAATTTTAGTAGTCCAAGAACTTAAGAAGGGGGGGGGGGCTGATGAACAGAACGTATTTGCATAAATCTCACAAAGTAAAGAAGGTAAGCTAAGGTTAAAAACGACCGGTTAGAAGAAGCTTCCGCCTGAGCCGAGAAATGACGAAGATGGCCGACGTAATCCGAACGCACAGACTTTATAAAAATTCAAATATCTCGGTTAATATTCAAGATAGAGAATAAATGTATATAACAATAATTATAGTAAATTTAATTTGCAATAAGACTGGTTATATACGATTTTTCGATCCGATGCATAATAACGGAGTTATTTTGAAATTTCGAAAATCCCCCCCTCCCACTGGTCCGATTTCAGCCATTAACGAACTTGATCTTTACTCATTCCTTTTACATAAAACGGTTAAATATCGAGTTTCGTAACGCTCTAACAAAAATAGCGACCGCTAGAGCGTTAACAGACAAATATATCTATATATCTATATATATATATATATATATATATATATATATATATATATATATATATATACTAGCTCAGATACCCGGCTTCGCCCGGAAATTCATATGAGGCTGAATGGTGATGATATTTTTTTGGCAAGGCTTTACTTTGCACAATATTTTGACATTTTCCCGTCCCAGTGTTATACGGGTTAATACCCGTCGTTTCTGTGGATTTGTTAATAATAAAATTAATTTTTTATGTACGACTTCACTGTCCTCCATATTGTCATATTTCCCGTTTCCTGTGCATTGTGCTTAGATTTGAATTATTAAGGACAAAATATTAACATACATTAAAATTAAGTTTTTTAATTTTTCCAGGTGCTGTACCTGGTAGTTCAGTCATAATTCGGTTGGGTCTTTTGTCCCAAATAAAATTGTTCACTTCCGCTATAGGTTTTAGCGTATATCTCGTTTATAATTCGGTATACGACAAAAGTGAATATAATAAAAGTTACTCCAAATAACAAAATAAACAACTTTTGTTATGTCCATAATTGCCTAAAATTCTATAGGAAACGAAATATTGCTATTTTTAATGTCATGCCTCCCCTACAACCCCCACTCCTGCTCATCTCTAGAAATAATGGTACAGCTTATTATCATGAAGGAGTTAGTGTTAATTCACATACGGAATTTTATTTAATTCGGTTGGGTCGGTTGTCCCAAATAAAATTGTTCACTTCCACTATAGGTTTTAGAGTATATCTCGTTTATAATTCGGTGTACGCAAAAAAGGTATATAACAAAAGTTACTCTAAACAACAAAATAAACAGCTTTTGATATGTGCATAATTGCCGAAAAACCAATAGGAAACGAAATATAGCTATTTTTAATTTCAGGCTTCCCTTATAACCCCCACTCCTGTTCGTCTCAGAGGATATTAATATAGCCTAAAGTCTAAGTTGGGTTAGTAGTAATATACATACCAAGTTTCATAAAATTCGGTTAAGCCGTTTATGCGTGAAAAGGTAACAAACAAACAAACAAACAAACAAATAAACAAACAAACAAACAAACAGAAACAAAATGCAGTTATGGTATCTATGACATGTGAAACGAAAAGTTATCGTGAAATTTCGCGAAAAAAATCAATGTACAGACAGAGGTTACAATTTTCTATATATATAGATATATATATATAATTTTGAACGGACCTCATTTTCGTCATCTCCTGGGTAGGATCGAAGGACATTTGAAGAAATGATTCGAAAATCGCGTCATGAGTACGACCTCAATAGCTGATTTTCCTTAAGGGAAATCTGCTAAAATTCCGTCACGCAGGGGCTTCGTGGCTCCAGAATAAGATGTATATATACATATGTACTTCTTATTCTGGACCCAATATTTTTTTATATTCTTCATATTTTATGACAAGAGGTCGCCAATAAAAAAACATTATATATATATATATATATATATATATATATATATATATATATATATATATTTTTGTATATATATACACACACATATCTCTCTCTCTCTCTCTCTCTCTCTCTCTCTCTCTATATATATATATATATATATATATATATAAAATTTTAACCTCTGTCTGTACATTGAAATTTCACGATAACTTTTGGTTTCACATGTCATAGACACCATAACTGCATTTTGTTTCTTTCGTGTATGTTTGTTTGTTTGTTTGTTACCTTTTCACGCATAAACGGCTGAACCGAATTTTATGAAACTTGGTATGTATATTACTACTAGCCCAACTTAGACTTATATATATATAATTTTGAACGGACCTCATTTTCGTCATCTCCTGGGTAGGATCGATGGACATTTGAAGAAAATGTTCGAAAATCGCGTCATGAGTACGACCACAATAGCTGATTTCCCTTAAGGGAAATCTGCTAAAAGTCTGTCCCGCAGGGGCTGCAAAAACGAAGCAGGTTTCTCTCGTGATGTTTAACAATAGATAATTACAAGATGATAATCAGAATATCATATATCAATTTATTGAAAACCATTTTCTAAATCTAGTATTTTATAATAATCCTATATATGTAATTTATAATGGATCAGAATAATTTTTAGCTCAATCAAACCAATTTTAGTAGTCCTAGAACTTAAGAATGGGGGGGGGGTCACCATAACATAATTGCATTTATCTCGTATAATAAAGGTCTCATGACAACATTTTATGGTATTTAAGCTTCGAATAATATGATTTATTATATATCAGAGTATTGTTTATGTAACATGATTAGAAGTGGGTATTTGCTGAAGGCTGAAAACTGAAAAATGCAAATATCTCGGTTAATATTCAAGATAGAGAATAAACGGGCATAAAAATATTTATGATCCATTTAATTTGCAACAAGATTGGCTTCTATTGATTTTTTTGGTCCGACGTATAGTAACGGAGATATTTTGAATTTTCGAAAATCCCCCCTCTAAACTCCCCCCCCTCTCTCTGGTCCGATTTTACTTGTACTTACTTATTTTATAAAACGTTTAAATATCGAGTTTGGTAACGATCAAGAAAAAATTGCGACAACTAGAGCGTTAACAGACATATATATATATATATATATATATATATATATATATATATATATGGTTGGTATTATAGACCATTAAGATCCTTAGCCGTCCTCGAGTGAGCTTCTAGGGGATACGTGATAAGAGTTTTTATATAGTGAATGATCAATTCGACGTACAACCCCCGTTATCCAAGTGGGATTTAGAATGAGTTATCCCCAGTAGACTGACGGGCGTCATTATACCCGGAGGGTCAGTGGCCAGTTAACGTTTGCTGCTAGTAGTGGTAGATGTATTTATGTTGCTTTAACACGCACGTCGCCCCCTGATATCGATTTTTTATTGAGGATTTAAAGCCATCCCTAACGTTTTCTGACTTGCATTAGCAACTGTCATAAAGCCGAAACAATTTTAGGTCCCAGTTTGAGACCTTAAATCAAATCGATGTCGATCAGATCACGAGGATAAGAGATTGCCAAGTTTAATTAAATGTTCCTTGCCAGATGACTCATTCAAAAACGTATTAGCCATCGCCAGAAAAGAGTATACACCCGATGCGTTTGTAGGAAGGCAAACATCAATGCATCAGATTACAAAATACCTAACCCCCCCCCCAATGAGGAGAGTGTTTAGAAGGAAGGAACTTTATATAATTATAAAGTCCGTTATAGTAAGCCGGATCGAAAAATTGTTCATGACCAATCTTATTTAAAATTAAATTACTCAAAAACGCTGTTAAATATATTTTTTTCCCGAGATATTTGATTTTTTTAGTTTTCATCCTATTCAACCCCACACCTACTCCTCTCATATTAACAATAGTATGTCCTATCAAGATCCACTTTATTCAAGACTTATATTCCAAATATTGTTTTCAAGAGATTTTGATTATGCGAATTCGTTATTTGATGGTGTCCTCAATTAAGATTTTATGCTCTATCTCGAAAATGTTTATTTGATCTATACCATACGCGATATTTAAACTTTACTGTCAAAACTAAAGATTTGTTAGAGACTGAAATGGGATCTGTAATAATGGGGATTTTAGAGGAATTCGAAAATTCAAAATATATCCGTTATTATGAGTCGGATTATGAAATGTTATGTTCTTTAACTATTGATGCTCTACAATTGTTGTTCTATGCATTTTTCGCAACTCAAGTATTAACGAGTTATTCGTACTTTCTTATTTTCAGCCTTCTCCCCTTCTACTCACCGTTGTTCTACATAGTAATACAGAATAAGATGTACGGATGTGGCTATTAAATAACGAGACTGACGCTGTAAAACATTTTATTTTTTTTCATTCATTTTTACTTATTATCACCTTCAATATTCGCCCCTCCTTTATCCCTGCAACGCTCCATGCGAACCTTCCATTGTTCGAAACAGTGCTGGAAGTCTTTTTCTGTCAGCTCCTTCAGGACGCGTGCCGCTTTCTCTTTCACAGCTTCAACAGACTCAAATCTTGTTCCTTTTAGTGCAGATTTCACCTTAGGAAACAGATAGAAGTCGCTTGGCGCAAGATCCGGCGAATAAGGCGGATGGTCTAACACTGGGATGCTGAATTTGGCTAGAAACCTCTTAACAGACAATGCGGAATGAGCCGGCGCATTGTCTTGGTGGAGAACCCATGACTTGTCCTTCCACAATTCAGGTCGTTTTTTCCTTATTCTTTCGCGGAGTTCAGCGAGAACGTGAAGGTAGTAATGTTGATTAATCGTTTGACCTTCAGGAACCCAGTGAAGGTTCACAATCCCACGAATATCGAAAAAAACAATCAACATTGCTTTGAATTTGGATTTGCTCATTCGAGCTTTTTTGGCTCTCGGTGAAGATGGGCTCTTCCAGTTCATGGATAGGCGTTTTATAAATTATAAGTTTCAGTAGGGGTTTTTCCAAGTTTCACATGAAATTTCACACCAATTCGTTGCTCTACTGTTACACTTAACATTTTTCCGGTGAAACAAAAAAAACAACTCTAATGCGAACGAAGGCTACGGCTGTACTGATTTGTTTACAGAAGCGAGAGGCACTATATTCGAAAGAGGAATCTTCACGATAACAGCTGTTAGTTGCTGGCGTTTGACGCATGCGCACTTCTTCTGAAGCAGCGTCAGTCTCGTTATTTAATAGCCACACTAAAATAAGATATTAAGCCAGCATATGGAAAATTTACTTAGTTTGCGCAGCTCCTGCGTGACTTACTTTTTGGAGAAAATATAAGTCTGCTGTCAGCTAAAACAACCCATCGCCCTCCCGAATAATGTGCATTTTAGCAGATTTCTCTTCAGGGAAATATTGGCAATTAATATTCTATCCAATAACCATTCTATGGTGATTTCCCGCAGTTAAACTATATTAGTTACTTTTTAAAGAGCGAAGCTTTGGTTTTGATTACGGAAAACACAGACAATTAATGCACGTAAGTTGGTCATTTGGTTAAATTTTATTGGGAGCCGTAAAATGAAACTTGGTATTTTTTAAAAAATGTATTAAAGTGGGCATTTCATGAAAGCTATTGACTTCCTTTCTAATAGGAAGGTGGGAGTTGTTAACAGTTGCTTTTATTTTTCTACCGCCTACGCGTTGTCACAGACTAAACAAGGATATTCGGAAGATAAAAGAGGAGGGAAGTATTAT
The DNA here is from genome assembly GCA_019009955.1 of Riptortus pedestris. NCBI lineage: Eukaryota > Metazoa > Arthropoda > Insecta > Hemiptera > Alydidae > Riptortus > Riptortus pedestris. The sequence continues at coordinate 46,667,996 of CM032228.1, forward strand.
AACCACGACAAATGACCAATTAGTACCGAGTGAGAGAATAATGGGGGTGGGGGTGCTGGAGTCTATATAAAGGGGTGGTTAGTTAGACCCTTCCCCACCCTCCCATCCACCAAAATACTTTGGATTCCTGAAAAAACAATTTTGCAACAAAGGAATTAAAGTGCCTCAGGAACACCAATAGAGCTGCTAACAATTTTAGCAGATTTTCCTTAAGGGATATATATATATATATATATATATAGTGGTCTGTTACCGCTTTAACGGTCACAATTTTTGTCTTATCGTTACCAAACTTGATATATAATCATTTTAAACAAAAAAAAAGATCAAGTTCGTTAACGGCTGAAATCGGACCAGGGGGAGAGGAGTGGGGGTTTAGAGAGGGAATTTCAAAAATTCTTAATATCTCCGTTATTATGCGTCAGATCGAAAATTTGTATAGAACCAATCTTATTGCAAATATAATTTTCGATACATGTTGCTATGTACATTTTTTCACTGTCTTGATTATTAACTGAGATATTTCATATTTTAGTTTTCAGTTTTCAGTAATGCCCCACTCCTACTCTTCTCATATCAACAATATTCTATTAGCACTTATGCTATTGATTCTTATGAAGCACTTTATTGGAAGCTTAAATACCAAATATTGTTCTCATTAAACTTTTAAGTTTTGAAATAAATGCCAATACGTGGCGCACGCGGGAAATCAGCTTAGTTAACGCAGGCTCTGCCTGACGGACTTTTTAGACACAGGAGTACTCGTACATGGTGGAAACAGAAAGTCAACAGTGGACTCGGAATGCCCAGAGAGGCAGGATGAAGTGCTTTACAAAATATACTCCATAAGGGTTTACTCTTCTATGATATACTAGAAAAATAGTTTTTATAAAACTAATACAAGAAAAAAAATCCGTCACGCAGAGAATGCCTAAACTAAGCAGATTTCTCCGAATGAAGTTTAACAATAGATAAATCTACATACCGGTAACACCACACCACCGTGAATATGAAGTTAATAAATACAAACGATAATAAGAAACCTCCCGACGGAAAGCATCTGAAATGTAAACAAACAGATCTGCCAACTTCTTACAGGAAAGAAAAATATTACTCTAATATATCTGAACATAACGCATTAATTTTATTTATTTATTAATTATTTATTAACGTCCACTTTTTGCAACTTAGGCTAATCGGGACGGGTTATCTACAGGAAAATTAAGTTTAACTTTATTGAAAACTATTTACTATATCTAGAACTATAATTTATCATGAATCAGAATAATTTTAATCCCAATCAATCAAATTTAAGTAGTCGAAAAATTTAAGAAGAGGGGGGGGGGGTCACCAGAACATATTTGCATGTATCTCGGATAATAAATGCCCCTTGAAAACAATATTTGGTATTTAAGCTTCGAATGATGTGGTTTATTACATGAGTAGAAGTGGGGGTTTGCTGAAGGCTGAAAACTGAAAAATGCAAATATCATGGTTAATGTTCAAGATAAGAAATAAATGTATATAACAATATTTACCGTATATTTCATTTGCTATAAGATTGACTATAAATTTTATCGATCCGGCGTATAGTAATGGAGATATATCTGAAATTCTTCCACACTAAACATCTCCTCCCGCTTGTCCGATTTCAGCCGTTAGCTAACTTGATCTTTCTTTTTACATAAAACGACTAAATGTCGATTTGGTAACAATTGAACAAGAATTGCGACCGCTAGAGCGGTAACACACACACGCACGCACACACACACACACACACACACACACACATATATATATATATATACCGTTTTGAACGGACCTTATTTTCGTCATCTCCTAGGTAGGATCGATGGACTTTTGAGGAAACATTTAGAAAATCGCATCATTAGTACAATCTCAATAGCTAATTTTCTTCAAGGGAAATCTCCGTCACGCAGAGGCTGCGAAAACTAAGATGATTTATCACATACGAGTATAAGACAACCTAAATCTCACCATATAA
>CM032228.1:46672500-46687500 GCA_019009955.1 Riptortus pedestris
GCAATATATTATTCAATGGATGTTAAATTGTTGTACATAGTTCAAAGAGTTTACCACAAAGCATCGATATATCTTGAACGACACGGTAGGAAATGAATGTTCCCAACAGTATTTGTAGTTGTGAGTTTTCTATCGGAACACCCTGGGTCCTATTGACTAAGTTTCGTCCAACTTGGCGAATGTAACTTCCCTGATGGGGACATTCAGAACTTCATCCTCCAACATGGGAGGCTCTTTCACTGTCTTCTATACTAAATGGTCTCGTCTTTTCACAATCCAATTTTCACAATTTCTGAATTACTTTACCAAAAGACACAAGAGGCAGGGTAATCAAAACAGACCAACGCGCTGGAATGACACACTAGTAATTTCAAGTAACCAAATAATCTTTAATTCAAAATTATCTGAGCAGTTATTGATGACCAAAACATGGCAAATAACACGCTTAATATAATGATATTAATTAATCAATGGAGTTGCGAGAATATTTGTAGTAGAACTACAATTGTAGAGTATCATGTTTAACACAATTTTGGTTCTATAATATTTTTCGATCGGACTCACAATAAAGGAGAAATTTGAAATTACCAAATTCCCCTCCCTCTAACCCCCCTCCCCACGCCTACTCTAACTCCTATTTCAAACTTTAATTAATATTGACCTTTAGTGTTGAATGAAAAACTAAAGTATCGAGTATGGAATAGATGAAATAATTTTTTTTTTAAATCTTAATTGATGAAGCCATCACACTTCATACTGGCACGTAACTCACATTATGAAGGGCCTTTGAAAACAACATTTGGTATTTGCATATATCTCAAAAAGTAAAAGTTCAATGAGTAAATATTTGGTAATAAAGTTCCATTTAAATTTCTTCATTGTATAACAGCTGATAGTTAATATGGCATGGTAGGCAGTGGGGCTTGACTGAAGGAGGAAAACTAAAAGTGCGAATATCTCGATTACTAATCAAAATAGTGAATAAACGTCTATAACAACATTTATGGAACATTAAATTTGCAACAAGATTGGCTCAATACAATTTTTCTATCCGCCGTATAGTAAGGGAGTTATTTAGAACCTCACCTCTGTAGAAAGACGTTACTTCGGGAAAAACTTAATAATAGTTAATACTCCGTCAGATTGTGTCTGGTAATACTTCGTCCACCAAGAGGATTATCAAAATCAGCCGTTTTAATTTGTAGAAAACTAAGCCGTATATTTAGCGAAACATAGCTCAAAAACATCATCAAATAGTGGATACCAGAAAACCTCGCTAAAGAGTAACATAAGTAAACATTTACTAACGTTGACTGCATGTTACATGTCCTCATTGGCAGGCAACTATGAGTGAACGTTGCACTCACTATTCCCATTGGCTCGTTAAAATTTATATTTTGACGTCAAACGTCTAGTGGGCCTCATTTAACTTTTATTTAACAGATCTCAAAAGTTCAATTGATGTCATTTCCTTAAAACATTAACTACAGAAAACACTGGTCATTTGACTGAAGATGATTAAGGTTTTGGGATTGTGACAATGGCAATAAAGGACAAAAGGTAAAAATAAAAAAATTATATGACAGCAAAGGAGAGCTAAAATTCTTCTATTAAAATATTTTGAGAACTATCTCTCAATGGAAGCTCTACCATTAATATATTACTTGTATTCCCAAAGTTATTAAAGTTATAGTATTACTTCAAAATTAAACACAGACTAAAAGACATATTCTTTAAAACAAAATATTTATTCGTTCCCTAAAGTAACATAAAAAGTCCGTGAAGGTTTACAATAGATAAATATACATGCAGGTAACACTACGGTCATTGCTCAGTAAATTTAAAATACAAGTTAATAATCTCTACAACGGAAAGCGGCTGAATTGTCAACAAACAGGCCAGCCAGCCTCGTTGCGCTGCATAGATAGACCGGAAAGACAAACAATTAATGAAATATATCAGAATGTAACATATTAATTTTATTGAAGACAAGTTACTAAAGTCAGTGCTGTAATTTGTAATGAATCAGAATCAGTTTTATCTCAATGACTCAAATTTTAATAATCCAAAAACAAAAGAAAGGTGGAGGTCAACAGAATGTATTTGCATATATCTCACAAAGTAAAAGTTCAATGAAAACGATATTTGATATTTAGGCTTCGAATAATATGGTTTATTATATACCAGAGTATTGTTTATGTAACACTAGTAGAAGTGGGGGTTTACAAAGTCTGAAAACTAAAACATGGAAATATCTCCGTTAATATTCAAGATAGACAAAACATGTATATAACAATATTTATAGTACATGAAATTTGCAATAAGACTGGCTCTATAAAATGTTTCGATCCGCTGTATAGTAACGGAGATATTTCGAATTTTCAAAATTCTCCCCCTCTAAACATTCCCTTCCCCTGGTCCGATTTCAGCTGTTAACGAACTTGACCTTTGTTTTTTCATAAGACGGCTAAATAACGAGTTTGGTAGCGATTAAACAATAATTGCGACCGCTAGAGTGGTAACAGACAAATATATAGATATTTATTGATACATATATACAGTTTTGAACGGACCTCAGTTTCGTCATCTCCAAGGTAGGATCGATGGACATTTGAAGAAAAATTTCGAAAATCGCGTCATGTGTACGACCTCAATAGCTGATTTCCCTTAAGGGAAGGGATATAGAGATGCTTTAAACTCTTGAATACAAACAATTCGAGAAAAGCTAACCATTTTTGGTTGTGAAACTCTTTAACACATAAATACATCAATTCATTTAAAATCGAAGGACCTATTTTTCGTTGTGTCCTAGGTAAGATTGATGTAAAATTGAATATACTTTTCAGAAATTCCACCATCACTAACCTCGCTGATTGTCCTTAACGTGTGAAGAAATGCTAATGCAGCGAAAATGGCAGACAAAATGATGCACGATTAAGAGTACTGTAGCAAGTTGAGGCGGAGAAAGTTATAACGCTGCCAAGTTGTGAGATGTTTAAAAATATAATTGTTACGACAAGACGAACTGTATATAATGAATGTTTTGTTCCGGCAGAGGAAAAAACCTAGTCTTCCAACTGTAGCTGGTTATAGCGTGATGCAATAAGAGGAAGGAACAAAGAAGAACTAATTAGCAATGCATACAAGCAGACTAACTGGCGTGATATTGAAAATGTTGTTCCGTGGCCGGAAAATTGTTTTCCCTGAAAAAAATTGGAAATTCCACAATTTGCTTTTTTATTTACAAACTCTTGTGAAAACAAGTTCAGAAGACATAAGTTTAATATATCGAAACTGTGCAGAACTTCTTTTCACCTTATGGTTGAGAAAACTACTCTCTGAGAAAAGAAACTTTATGATGTTCAGGGCTTCAAATAAGCAGTGCAGTCTTGCTCTTCCAATATCATTGTAACTGAGATTACTTCAAACAATTTCATCTAATCTATAGATCATTCCAAAAAAGTCCGTCACGCAGAGGCTGCGTAACCTTAGCAGATTTCCCGCTATGAAGTTTAAAAATAGATAAATCTACATACCTGTAACACAACACCACCGTGAATATTAAGTGAATAAATGCAAACGATTATAAGAAACCTCCCGACGGGAAGCATCTGATATGTAAACAAACAGTTCTGCCAACTTCTTACCGAAAGAAAACAATCACTGTAATATATCTGAATATAACGATTTAATTTGATTGAAAAGTATTAACTATATCTAGTACTGTAATTTATAAAGAATCAGAATAATGTTTGTCTCAATCAATCAAATTTAAGTAGTCCAAAAACTCAAGAAGGGGGGGAGGGAGTCACCAAAAGATATTTGCGTATATCGCGTATAATAAATGTCTCTTGAAAACCATATTTGGTATTTAAAATTCGAATGATGTGGTTTATTACATAACCGAGTGTTGTTTCTGAAACATGAATAGAAGTGGGGGCTTACTAAAGGCCGAAAACTAAAAAACGCAAATATCTCGGTTAATATTAAAGATAATGAAAACATGTACATACCAATAATTATATATCTTTTATTTATTATGCAATAAGATTGGTTCTATACAATTTTTCGATCCGACGTATGGTGAGATATTTCGAATTTTCGAAAAACCTCCCCTCTTAACCTCTCCTCCCCCTGGCCCGATTTCAGATCATTCTTTTTACATAAAAGTCCGTCATGCAGGGGCTGCGTAAACTAAGCAGATTTCCCACGTGCAGTTATACAATAGAGAAATTTCAGAATAGAGAGTCGAACAGGTACGGTAACGGCCCGAACTAACGGGACGGAAACTCACGACTAGACCCGAAGTTAATCGATCCCATCTCAGAAGCTGAAAACAGAAAAATGCAAATATCTTGGTTAATATTCAGGATACAACATTATTTCCCTTGAGGGAAATCTGCTAAAAAAAAAATACAACCACATCTCATACTCACATAAATTAGGGCAAAAATAACTCTCAAAAATTGGAATGTTGGACATTAGTGATCTCAGTTCACCATCTATTCTCCAGAAACTTTCTACCTCATAAAAAGAAGCCAATGTAAACATGAGTTGAAACGTAGCCTGTGATTTTTAGTAACTTAAATAATCAAAGTGAAACTCAGATGTAGAAGGGGACGAGTTCAATGAAAACTGAAAACGGAAAAAAGAAAGAAACAAAAGTTGATATACAAAATTGGTTCTATAGCCCTTTTCGAGTTTTAACAATTTTTTTAAAATTTTCTAAATCCCACCCTACTATAACCTTCCTAATTCCTGACCCAAATTCAGCTGTTATCGAATATGATGTAGATTAAATAAAAAAAGTAATGTCTTAATTTATTATATATTCGCATGTATCTCACATAATAAAGGCCTGTCGAAAATAAATTTTGGTATTTAAGCTTCGAATAAGATGTTTGATAAAATAATGGCTGATTGTTAACATGCAGAGACTAAATATGGGGTCTATTGGTTATTGAAAAGTAAAAATATGCCGGTTAATATTCAAGATTATGAAAAAAAGTACATAAAAACATTTAAAGACATTAAGGTTGATTCTTTATAAGTGTCGATCCTACTGTTAAGAACAGATTTTCGATTTACTTGTCAATGGTCCGATATCAGATACTAATGAGCTTGAACTTTTTAAATAGAATAGCTACTAGTATATATCGTGTTTTGTAATAATTAAATAAAATAAAAATGTAAACTAAGTAAATAATAATTAATAAACATACAAATCAAAATAAAATTAGGAAATAATATATAGACATACAAAATTATCTGTAGTGAGTATTCGAGTTTCGCATGATTTGATAAACGTTCTGAGCAAATTTTTGAAGAGCTTTCTTTATTGTATTTATGAAATAAACCGTCAACCGGCCAATGCTTCACTTTATTTGTCGCTGTATGCTTTGAAATATGTGTTTCATCTGTATACACTCGTAAATTAAATGTTAGCAAGTTTGCTGGGTGCTATTGTCTCATGGAAATGATGGGTTTTCAGTAAGTTTAAATCTATATATGTATCAATTGAGCCATGTCCTGCTACCAGTTATGTTATATAGAAGTCAGTGATATTATGTAGTTTTCGTATTCATTTACTCTGGAATATTTGGTATTAATGCTTTAAGTGCTGTCCTTTAGTAGTACCTGACCTATGAAGTTGACATATATACACACAGGATTGTATGAATCTCATTTAGCACATTTCCCCAAAACGGAAATCAGCTATTGAGGTCGTTCTTATGACGCGATTTTCGGAATTTTTCTTCAAATGTCCACCGAACCTACCTAGGAGATTAAGAAAATGAGGTTCGTTCAAATCTGGGTATTTGTGTGTGTCTATATATATATATATATATATATATATATATATATATATATATATATATATATATATATATATATATAAATAGATTGATAGATAGATATTTGTCTGTTACCGCTCTAGCGGTCGCAATTATTGTTTAATCGTTACCAAACTCGATATTCAGTCGTGTTATGTAAAAAGAAAAATTAATTTCGTTAACTGCTGAAATCGGACTTGGGGGAGGGGGGCTTTAGAAGGGGAGAATTTGGAAAATTCGAAATATTTATGTTAATGTACGTCGGATCAGAAAAATGAACATGTCCAATCTTATAGCAAATTAAATGTACTATAAATATTGTTATATACATTTATTCTCCATCTTGAATATTAACCGAAATATTTGCATTTTTCACTTTTCAACCCTGAGCGAACCCCTAACTTCTACTCATGTTACATAAACAATACTCGGTTATGGAATAAAACGTATCATTTAAAGCTTAAAAACCAAATATTGTTCTCATGATATATTTATTATACGAGATCGACGCAAATATGTTCTGCTGACCTCTCCTTCTTAAGTTTTTGGACTACTTAATTTGATTGATTGAGGTAAAAATTATTCTGAGGGGCTCAGGTTAGCCATTCGAGTTAAAGCGTTGACCTTTATCTCACAGGCAATTCTAGAGTGGCGAGTTCGACTCTCGCCTGGGCAAAGAAATTTATTTAATGACGAAATTCATTAAACAACATCCTAAAAATCCCACCCTAGCTAGAAAAGGGTGGTAACCTGTAGATAACCCGTCCCAATTAGCCTGAGTTGCAAAAAGTGGACGTTAATAAATAATAATAATAATAAATTATTCTAATTCATTATAAATTACAGTACAAGATATAGTAAATAGTTTTCACTGAAATTAATACGTTATATTCAGATATATTACAGTAATTTGGTTTTCTTTCCGGTAAGAAGTCGGTAGAGCTGTTTGATCCCGTCGGGAGGTTTCTTATTACCGTTTGTATTTATTCACTTAATATTCACGGTAGTGTTGTGTTACCGGTATGTAGATTTATCTATTATTAAACTTCACGCGGGAAATCTGCTAAGTTTACGCAGCCCCTGGAGACGGACTTTTTCGTCATCTCCTAGGTAGAATCGATAGATAGTTTTCGAAAATCTCTTCATGAATACTTCTCTAGACGATTTTCCTTAAGGTTAAGCTGCTAATAAAATTAAAAAGGTGCACAAGACATACTATTTTTTTCTTTTTTTTAATATTCCCATTAAGATTTTACTGGCTATATATCTCAGAACAAAGGCTACATCTGTCAGAAACAACTATTAATGCGGTTACAGGACAGGATTCATAAAAATAAATGATAAGATGTGGGAGTAGTTAAGCATAACTCCTGTCATTGGTTTGATTGATAAGCCGCCCTTCCAAGGCCTCTGTAATGCAGGCCATCAATCTGTATCAGCTGTCATTCATGTCTTCGTCACATACACAGTCTTTGCCGCTGCGTCTTGGTCATTGTGTCTTAGCCGTGCCTATCTTCGTTAGCTCCCATTCTTCCCTCGATTCGAGCAACCTATTAGGGTCAATAGCTTTTCTTTAAAGTTCACTGGGAGTTTCTTCCACGAATTAGAATGGGGTCGGTTTACGTTTCTCGGAACGGCGAGAGACGATTTCCGGAAGAGCGATACGATCGAGTGGGATGTGCCTTTGACTGATTCGACATTCATTATCAGGGATGCCTTTGTAATTCGAGAAAACATCAATCACACGTGGGCCTTGCGAGAGTGCCTTTTCGGCGCGTCAAGAACACAGGAAACTTTAAGTGGTGCTGTTTTTACTTCCTGTAGGTCTTTCTACTATAGGTGCTCCAGTTACTTTTGAAGAGGGGCTCAGGTTAGCCATGTGAGTTAAAGCGTTGACCTTTATCTAACATGGCTAACCTAGAGTGCAGAGTTCGATTCGCGCCTGGACAAGGGAATTTATTTAGTGACGGAATTCATTAAATAAAATCCTTAGTCCCACCCTGGCAGAAAAGGGAGGTAACCTGTAGATAACCTGTCCCAATTGGCCTTAGTGGACGTAAATAAATAATAAGACGTAAAAAAGTAATAAATAATTTAAAATTTACTTTTGAAGAAGATCGGTATTTATTTTAATACTTTGTTATTATCATCGTTTAACATCTGTTGTTTATTCAAGGAATAAAATTTAACTTGTAAATAACCTTTATTTACCAAAACAATCAAACAGTTAAGCTCCTATAGAAGAAGGCTGTATAACAATATTTCATTTGGGTGGCCAATAATTTTTAATAGATTTTAGTATACATTCAAATAACTTTTGCTTTTCATAACGTCTTCTCCAAACAAATTCACACGAGTCAAGGTGACTTCTTGTTGTCCTACATTCCATCTTATTCCTTCACACTTGTCGCTGGCACAAAACGACTCAATCTATAGCCTCCCACTACTTCACGGCAACTGTGCATCGATATTTTGCAACACTTTTATTTGCAAAAATACACCTTCATTAAGATTCCTCTTCTGCATTTCCTTCTCCCGTGTAATATTACGTATTTCTGAAGTGCGTTAAATTTTATTATTATTATCATTATATTATATTTGAGCAGATAGTTGAGTAACGTGTATGCATTCTAAAATAAAAATGTATTTGAACATAATTATACATGTAATATGCCGTGTGGCATAAAAAAAAGTGCGTGCTTTTTGATTAGTCTTATTTTTTTTAGCAGATTTCCCTTAAGGGAAATCAGCTATTGAGGTCGTACTCATGACGCGAGTTTCGAAAAATTTCTTAAAATGTCCATCGATCCTACCCAGGAGATGACAAAAATGAGGTCCGTTCAAAATTATATATATATATATATATATATATATATATATATATATATATATATATATATATATATATATATATTTGTCTGTTAACGTTCTAGCGGTCGCAATTTTTGTTTGATCGTTACCAAACTCGGAATTTAATCGTTTAATGTAAAAAGGAAGATCAAGTTCGTTAATGGCTGAAATCGGACCAGTGGGAGGGGGAGTTTAGAGGGGGGAATTTTTGAAAATTCAAAATATCTCTGTTATTATGCGTCGGAAGGAAAAATTGTATAGAATAAATCTTATTGCAAATTAAATTTACTATAAATATTGTTCTATACATTTTTTCTGTATCTTCAATATTAACCGAGATATTTGCATTTGTATTCTGCGTGTGATTGCCAGTAGGCTATGTTCGGACTTTCCGGCGAGAGCTCTGGTTGCCGTTTCCATAACTATTCGTCCCTCATGAATAGGTTTAGAGGTTAGGTTAACTGTTTTTTGGGGCTAGAAACTACTGGGTTACTACGCCCTAAATAATGTTTTAGGTTTAGTGGTTTCTTACTACTACAGTTGTTATTAGGCAGATTTCTCTATTGCACAACCACGTGGGAAACCTGCTTAGTTTACGCAGCCCCTGCGTGACGGACTTTTTTATTAAAGGTTGACAAACTTGTCTCCTCTTTAAAGAGAGAATGTACCTGATCATAAATTATTTTTTCAGAGTTATTTAATAAAAATAATGTTCAACGGAAAAGCCCTTTTTCCTTCACAGGTATTACCTGTGAATATGACCTTCTTTGTTCTTCTTAAAAAGCTCAATAAATTATGTTTTAAGATATTTTTTATTTGTTGCATTGGAACTTGAATATCTCATGGCACTTTCAAATGAAGCAAATAAAGTGCAGGGAAATATTTTGTTTACTTATTTAATAAGAATATAAGAAAGTCATGCAACATGTATATTTTTTATTTTATGTTTTTAACGTTTACATGTTACATATCACTGAGCCTCTCCACCTATTATAAAAATCCAGTTTACCAGACAACTGTGTTAAAGTGAATATTACATCTAGCAGATTAAAGTGAACGTAAATTTAAAAAATAAATTACCTACTTCAAAAACCTAACCTGTTTTTCAAAAAGAACAATTGTCCGCAAAATATTTTTTGCAACATTTTTTTTTTAGCAGATTTCCCTTCAGGGAAATCAGCTATTGAGGTTGTACTCATGACGCGATTTTCGAAATTTTTCTTCAAATGTCCATCGATCCTACCCAGGAGATGACGAAACTGTATATATATATATATATATATATATATATATATATATATACATATATATATATATATGTCTATTAGCGCTCTAGCGGTCGCAATTATTGTTTAATCGTTACCAAACTCGATACTTAGTCGTTTTATGTAAAAAGAAAAATCAAGTTCGTTAACGGTTGAAATCGGACAAGGCGGAGGGGGGTGGGGTTTAGAGGGGAGGAATTTTGAAAATTCGAAATATCTCCGTTACCATAGGTTGGATCGAGAAATTGTATAGAATTAATCTTATTGCAAATTAAATATACTGTAAATGTTGTTATATACATTTATTCTCTATCTTGAATATTAACCGAGATATTTGCATTTTTCAGTTTTCAGCCATCAGCAAACCACCACTTCTACTCATGTTACATAAACAATACTCTGCGACATAATAAATCACATTATTCGAAGTTTAAATACCAAACATTGTATTGAAGTGACCTTTATTATACGAGATAAATGCAAATATGTCCTGGTGACCCCCCCTCCCCGTCATATTTTAGACTACTGAAATTTGATTGATTGAGATAACAATTATTCTGACTTATTATTAATTACAGTACTGAATATAGTAAGTAGTTCTCAATGAAATTAATATGTTATATACCGATATATGTCAGAAATTGTTTTTCTTTCCGGTGGGAGGCGGGCAGATCCGTTTGTTTCCATTCTTAACCTAACGCTTCCTGTCGACAGGTTATTGAAATTGGATGAAACATTTCTTATTTCCATTCCGTTTATCTTTATTCACTTAATATTCACAGTGGTGTTGTGTTACCAGTATGTAGATTTATCTATTACTAAACATCACGAGGGAAATCTGCTTAGTTTACGCAGCCCCTGCGTGACGGAATTTTTTTTTGCGTTTTGTGTAAAGGATGTGAAATTCACTTTGGAGTAGCATTAAACCTCTGAAGGAGCTCAGGTTAGCCATGTGAGTTAAAGCGTTGACCTTAATCTCTCACGGTAAACCTAGAGTGGCGAGCTCGATTCCCACCTGGGCAAGAGGAATTTATTTTGTGACGGAATTCATTAAGTAATATCCTTAGTCCCACCCTGGCTAGAAAAGGGTGGTAACCTGTAGAGAACCCACCCCAATTAGCCTTAGTTGCAAAAACTGGACGTTAATAAATAATTTAATTTAAACCTCTGAACTATTTTGAGAACCATTTCGAAATTAAATCTATTATTACGGAACAAATGATTGCACAATGTATTGAATTTCAGTGTCATTAAGTTTAATAACATTGTGCCTGGACTAAAGTTCACTTCGACTTGGGCAGAGAGGCGCGAATGACCGGTCTAATAAAGAATGCAAAGGAACCAGGCTGTTGAATATTCAAACGACTCCTCCTACAAACAAGACTTCTGTACGAGTGGGATCTTCTCACTCAATTAGAACAGAGACGGTGGGAGTAAAAAATGTCTGTCACACAAGGGGCTCCGTAGAGTAAGCAGAATTCCCTCGTTTTGGTATGATACGCACAGCTGATCTTATCTCACCATATTTTCTCTATTTATAAGTAAAAACACCATGAGTAGAAGTAGGGGTTTACCGAAGGCTATAAAAACAAAATATATTTAACAAGAATAGTTATATAACATTTTTCTATTCAACTTATAATAAAGGATATGCCCTAAATATTTGTAATCCCTCCTCTAAACTCCCCAGGATCAAATTTCAGCCCTTAACGAATATGCTCTTTAGTGTTCAATGAAATGGTTAAATGTCCCAGTATTGTATAAATCAAATAAACATTTTTGAGTAAAGAAACGTAAACTATTAATTGATAACATCGCTACAAAACTTATTTTCATGTATTTCATATAATAAACGTCCTTTGAAAACAATATTTAGTGTTGTGGCGTGAAATAAGATGTTAAGTTATATATGACTTGATTAAAATGGTGGGTTTACTAAAGGTTGAAAATTTAAAAAAAAAATGCATATATGAAGGTTATTAGATAGCTCCCTCCTTGTCTAAATGCTCACTTATAACAAGCATGTGCAATAAGAGCGGTAGCCTATAAACTTATATTGGCTAATCGTTAGTCTGCTACGGAGGAATTGCTTTCTAACAACGCAGGCCTTGAGTGGAATTTTTCCCTCTGATGCTTTTTTTATTGGTGCGAATGGAATTTACCGCCTTCATTGCTGGATGGTCTGATGCAGAAGGAAATGGGAAGACACTGCATGCCCTAGTGGCTCTCTTATTACCTTGTTAGTTCCTGAGAAAATCAGGTTTATCTGTACACGGATTCAATTGCCAGGTGCAGCTTGTCGAGATAGAAAAAAACGTGTACAGAACAAACATTATAGAAAATTGGAAACAACATTGGTTGTATGCAATGGAGATATTATGTACCCCCTCCTTCTAAACCTCCCCCGGTATGATTTCAGTCGTTAACGAACTCGACATTAAGTTTGATCATGATCTAACAAATATTTTCACTGCTCGAGCGGTAAAAAACAAGTATATATATATATATATATATACTACGTCGTCCTGTATGATATTTCAAGCTTTTAGGATATTAAATTTAATAATATTATGTTTAAAACAAAAGCTACTTTTAATAACACAAAAAATAATTTTTGCTATATGCTTTTGACTAAAAACAAATAAAAAAAGAAATATCCCGAATTTTTTATTCAGACCTCCCTTATAACCCCACTCCCGTACGAACCTAAAAAATTTAATATATTAGTTTAAATTAAATTAAATTTAATAATCATGGAAGAATTACATGGCTAATTTACATATAGAGTTTTGTTAAGTTCGGTTCAATTTTTAGTGCCCAATAAAATTGTTGGCTTCCACTTTAATTTTTTAGTGGATATTTCGTTTATACTTTGTAATACGACAAAAGTTACTCCAAATTACAAAATAAACAACTTTTATCCTGTGCATATTTGCCGAAAAACCAATAGGAAACGAAATATCGCTATTTTTAATTTTAGGCCTCCCTTACAACCTTCACTCCTGCTGCATCTGCCTGGCTGATTTGTGAATCTAAACCATCCAGGCCGCCACCCAAACGCATACAAAAAAAAGTCATTCAAAAACGGTCCAGCCGTTTAGGAGGAGTTCAGTGACATACACACGTACAGTAGAATTATATATATAAAGATATAGATACACTGTATATAGTTTTGAAGACACCTCTACTTCGTAATTTGCTAGGAAGGGCATGGATGGACATTTGATGAAATTTAACGAGTCAGGAGTACAGCCTCGTTAGCTGATTTCCCCGCTGAGAAAACTGCCCAAGCACGTCAGTGGTGGGATATGACCGTTTCTCCTGAGATCGCTAGTACTCATATGGGGGAGAGGATGAGAATTACAAGGTCCAGGGAGTGGAAGGCAAGGCCTGTCCGGGCCCACTCGCTCCGCCTACCCGGCTACAGCCTACTGCGCACACCTCATCTCTCGGGCAGAGAAGAATTTATTTATAGGCAAAAAATATTGTATTTTTCACTCCAAAAATGTTAGTTGAATTTTTATAAAAATAAACATTAACATTAAAGGAGACGGGTCCCGGTTCAGGCTCGTGCCAGCAACCTGTTACCTCAGTTAGCCGAGTCAGGTCAACATCCAGGACGTTCGGTAGGTTACCTCTTTCTTTTTCTCCTTTGTGCAGTTAGGAATGTGCTTCCATTATACTATTCTACATATTCTAGGTTAACTATGGATGTTTTATTTATATGAAAGGTTTTAATGTGCTGGTTTTTTAGTTTTAGGAAAGATAGTTTTTATTGTTTTATGACAGCGTTATCTATTCGACTCTGTAATAATTTTTTTTTAAAAATACTGTTACAGAGATAGGTTCCTTATTGTATTTTTGGTATGGCTACTGGGCTCTCATGACGATGCACTTCATCGAATGCGCTTTGTCACTTTAGTAAATTGTTATTGTGGAAGTGTGGACATTTTTCCTCTACCCGCAATAATACAAATGTTTATATGTCAAGAATGCCTTGATACATCTCCTAAAGCGAATATGATTCATCCATTGCGAAGACTCCGTTTCATTTGACGTGATCCTTCACGCTTGCTGTTCTAAGTGAGCTGAAAAGGAGTCGATTTATAATTCCCTGTTTAATTGGCTGACGAGGACCTTGGTAAGAAAACGTTTGTACCCTTGATTTGTTGCCAAGCCAAACGCAACATGTGTTAGTCAGTAATGGGAGTAGAACTACTTTGTAGAGTAATTTAGTACAAGTCGGTTCCAGTGATGTTTTTCTGTGTATGTATTAGTTTAAAGTTGTTGATTTTCGTTGCTATGGAGAGCAAGCATTTTCGCCTTCTGTTTTGGATTGAGTGCCAATACCCATTCCCTGAACCATTTTGATCCTTCGTTGGTCACCTGTTGAAGATTAAAGATGGCATCATTCAAATTTTTCATATAATTTCGCAGAACCACGCATTATTATATAAATAAAAATGCTGATACCTCTAATAAAAGAGGTCAAGTTTTTAACAATTCAAAAATATTTTAGCGATTTTTCTTTGGAAAAAGAAACTATTGAAGTTGCTCACATGATAAAATTACTCAAAAACTTCAAATTTTTATAGTAAATTAGTTATTTAAACATTACATGATTTACTCTTAACCTAGAGCTTCGTTTAGAAAAGTAACGACTAGCCTTATTGGTTTCATATACAATTGGTACACATGGGATGACTATCTGATAATCATACATATCAATTTCGCAGCATTAGATAGGACAATAGTTTAAGAGAATTTCTAGGCAGATCTTAGTACTACTAGTACTTAGAATTTGGGAGAATGCGATATCATATTTATTCCGTACTATCTTGTTCTTCTACTTTTGTTACAAATTACCTTTACTTTCATTTGTTGTAAGCAAAAAGGTTAACAAAACAATAAGTAGGAAAGTCCTTCTATAGGGGGATGAAAAGGATCTAAGGATCATATTTACAGTTTCTAGTTAGCAGATACGATAAGAGGGAAAGACGTTATTGGATTAGGCAGTAGGGGAGACCTTCGTGTCAAAAAACCTGTTGCTT
>CM032228.1:46692500-46695000 GCA_019009955.1 Riptortus pedestris
TGAAGTTTTACAATAGAGAAATCTGCCTAATAACAACTGTAGTAGTAAGAAACCTCTAAACCTAAAACATTATTTAGGGCGTAATAACCCAGAAGTTTCTAGCCCCAAAAAAGTTAACCTAACCTCTAAACCTATTCACGAGGGACGAATAGTTATGGAAATGGCCACCAGAGCTCTCGGCGGAAAGTCCGAACATGCAGATTACAAATACAAATATCTCGGTTAATATTCAAGATAGAGAATAAATGCGTATAACAATATTTATAGTAAATTTAATTTCCAATAAGATTGGATCTATACAATTTTTCGATCCGACGCATAATAACGGAGATATTCTGAGTTTTTGAAAATCCCTCCACCACCCGCTGGTCCGATTTCAGCCGTTAACGAACTTGATCTTTCTTTTTACATAAAACGATTAAATACCGAGTTTGGCAACGATCAAACAAAAATTGCGACCGCTAGAGTGTTAACAGACAAATAACAAATATATATATATATATATATATATATATATATATATATGTATATATATATATATGTATATATATATATATATATAGATATATATATATATATATAGTTTTGAACGGACCTCATTTTCGTCATCTCCTGGGTAGGATCGATGGACATTTGAAGAAATTTTTCGAAAATTCCGTCATGAGTACGACCTCAATAGCTGATTTCCCTTAAGGGAAATCTGCTAAAAGCTGGTAAACAGAATGCAAAAAGTTATTGATCGTCAAGGCGAATATGTAGAATAATAAAAGTCCGTCACGCAGGGGCTGCGTAAACTAAGCAGATTTCCCACGTGAAGTAATACAATAGAGAAATCTCCATACAAGAACCCAACACTTACGGCCAAGGGCCGAACTAGGTTTTGCGGGAAACTCAAAAATCCGTTATCGGCCCAAATTTAATAAAAATGCAAATATCTCGGTTAATATTCAAGATAGTGAATAAATGTATAGAACAATATTTATAGTAAATTTAATTTGCAATAAGATTGATTCTATACAATTTTTCGATCCGACGCATAATAACGGAGATATTTTGAATTTTCCGAAAATCCCCCCTCTAAACCCCCCCTCCCACTGGACCGATTTCAGCCATTAACGAACTTGATCTTTCTTTTTACATAAAACGATTAAATTCCGAGTTTGGTAACGATCAGACAAAAATTGCGACCGCTAGAGCGTTAACAGACAAATATATATATATATATATATATATATATATATATATATATATAGATATATATATAAAATTTTGAACGGACCTCATTTTCGTCATCTGGGTAGGATCGATGGACATTTGAAGAAATTTTTCGAAACTCGCGTCATGAGTACGACCTCAATAGCTGATTTCCCTTAAGGGAAATCTGCTAAAAATAGGTAAATATTCAACCCATCCAACGATGTAACCAAAGTTGTAAATAAATTAAATTTTTTATGAAAAAAAATAGGAGACCTTACTTTTCAATACGCCCACGTATATATATATATATATATATATATATATATATATATATATATATATATATATATATATATATATATTTATATATATGTATAATTGTAAGGTCTGTCTGTACTTTGATTTTTTCTCGAATATTTTTTGTTTCAGAAGTCGTAGACAAGATATCGGCCATTTGTGGCTTTCCTGTCTGTTTATTTCTTCGTTTGTTAACCTTTTCACGCCTAAAGTACAGAACCGAATTTTGCGAAACGTGGTATGTATATTACTACTAATCAATCTTAGACTATAGGCTGTACTAATATTCTTAGAGACGAGCAGGAGCGGTGGTCATAAGGGAAGCCTGAAATGAAAACGCGATATTTCGTTTCCTATTTGTTTTTCGTCATAAATGAACATTGCAAAAGTTGTTTATTTTGTTAATTAAAGTACCTTTCATTATATACACGTTGGTCGTATATCCAAGTATAAACGAGATACACGCTAAAAGTTTTAGGGGGAGTCAACAATTTTATTGGGCATGATGACTAAACCGAACTAAACAAAAATCGGCATGTGAATTAGCATTAACGCTTCCATGATTATAAGCCACATAAAAATTTATAGGGACGACTTAGAGTGGGGGTTGTAAAGGTGGCATTATATGAAAAATCGTCTTACTTCCCAGCTTTTAGGGAAAGAAACTTTTATTCATACATGGTTCGGAATACATAATACTCGTATTTTCTATGATTATGAATCATATGGTCCATTATGTTAAATAAAAAGCTTCTAATACAGGAGACAGGTAATATGAAAATATTGAGGATAGTGAAACCTTGCATAACAAATACTTTTATTACTAACATATCCACAGAAACGCAGGGCACTCATGTATAAACCTAAAAAATGGGGCTGGAAATTAAAAAAAAGGATGGGCAAAATAAAACCTTCTCAAAAAAAAAAATACAAATTCAGCCCCAAATGAATTCCCAGGAAAGCCGAGTACCTTAGCTAGTAAATAATAAAAGCATTGGAATAAAGG
>CM032228.1:46700000-46777500 GCA_019009955.1 Riptortus pedestris
AAAAATAAACTACATTTGTCATGTGCATATTTGTAGTAAAAAGGATTAGAAAATGAATTTTTTAAATTCAGGCCTCCCTTACAACCCCCCACTACATTATCCCGTTGTGTATATATACACTCATTATAACTTTATTCCTGGTTTCACATAACGCTTTTTACCACATCCAGTAGATGGTTGTCACTCCCTACTCGATTGTACCTCGATGTTGTGTGAGTACAGAGAGAGTATAGAAGTGCATCCTCGGAGCCTGGTACTCGCAAAACTAACAGCAAATATTAATTGCGATATCCCCGTCTGGAACTATTGTAGATCTACCTTTTACAGTAAAGAAGCCACTCAACCATGACCGTTCCATGCGTTGATGCATCTTCAGACTACACCTGGTAATTGATAAACAGATAATTCTGTTGCCAAGTCAACGAATGAGGGAAAGAAAAGGGTCAAAAGGACATGCAGTGGATTTCTGCTTCTTTTTGCATCACACCTCCCAACAATAAAAGCCTCATGAGGAAAGTTTCATTCATACCAACGCATTAGTGAAACAAATTCCACGAGAGGTCAGAGTTGCTTGAGTGCCATGCTTCCGTAGCCTGTAGCCTGCTTAATCTGACTAAGGCAAGACAATATACTGTGTCAACTTTGATTTACCTTCCAGTTTTGCCTCACTTACAATTAGTGAGAAGGTCCAGGGCCACCAGGGGTGAATAATGGGTTAATTAATACTTTCAAATTTAGAGTCTGAATATCAAGGGACTTCATTAATTCCTAAAATGCTCATGAAATATGAATAGGGTTTCTATATTTGCTCTTAATCTACATTTCCAAAATTTTCATAAAAGGCACAAATACATTTGAATATTTTCCACGATCATTTTCCATTAAAACTTTGTTTCCCAATTCTCAAGACCTTTAGAATTCTATTGAATAAAACACAACAATAGCCGGGAACTTCATAATAACAGCCTATACAAGCAAGATAAATTTACTGCTAGACAGTTCGTCTTTATTAAATAACTAACTGAAGAACTTTTCTCGGGCTGAATTATGTTTTTGAATGATACTCATTGTTTATTTTTTTATATTACAATACATATTACTTTTACATTTCCCTTTCAAATAAGCACGGTTAAGCAAGAATGGTGGTTCACTGGACGCTGAAATAAAGTCTCTCAAGCTGCATAAATTAAGTAGGTTTCCCAAGTCCTGAATTGACACACCTCAAATTTGATTCTCTATTTCTCCCGCAATGAACAGCATATGAACATTTAGATGAGTTGAGATGATTAGCGATGAAGTTGTTAATACAAAAAAAAATAACTTCATTAATATTCAATAAGTGAAAAATGTGAAGAAAAACTTTTGGAGTACACTTTATTGTTAAGAAACTCGCGGATATAACCTTTTTTAATCCGTTACCCCGTTATCCCTCCATCTAGTTCAGTTTTGGTAATTAGGGAATTCTATCTTTATACGAATCATTTAATTAACGACTTTTACATGGGTAAAAAAAAATTGAAGACTTTAGAAAAAACTATCTCCGTTGATGTAGTCACATCGAGGGTTTTATCCAGTTACCTCATATAGTAATTTTCCGATGAAAACAATGTTCGGTTTTTAGCAGATTTCCCTTAAGGGTCCGTTCAAAATTAAATATATATATATATATATATATATATATATATATATATATATATATATATATATATATATTAATATTGTCCGTTAACGCTCTAGAGGTCACAATTTTTGTTTGATCTTTACCAAACTCGGTATTTAATCGTTTTACGTAAAACGAAAGATCAAGTTCGTTAATGGCTGAAATTGGAACAGTGGGAGGGGGGAGGAGGTTTAGTGAGGAGGGAGATTTTTGAAAATTCGATATATCTCCGTTATTATAAGTCGGATCAAAAAATTGTATAGAATCAATCTTATTGCAAATTAAATTTACTATAAATATTGTTATAAACACTTATTATCTATCTTGAATATTAACCGAAATATTTGCATTTTTATTAAGTGTAACGGACGAGCTATGGTTCCAGCCGAAAGCTAGTTCGGCCGTTTCCGTAACTGATCGGCATTTGTATGGAGATTTCTCTATTGTGTAATTTACGTGGGAAATCTGCTTAGTTTACGGGACTTTTTGGGTACCAATTCATGTCCTATCCATTTTTCTCTAATGAACTATTTAATTCAATTTTGGTCTCCAATTAACCTACTCTCGCGATTTTCCTTAAATCATGTCCATTTTAAGTATCAAGAGAATATGATTTTTCTCGTGAGTTGTGCGTAATCTGCTTAGTTTCCACAGCCCCCAGCGAGACAGACCTTTCGTCATCTGCTAGTGTCCGGTGCACGGATACATGAAGAATTTCAGCACGAGCTCACTTGCTGGTTTCTCTCAGGGTTAGCAGATTTCCCAGAGAAGAATACATGTCACTGGCAAATATGATATTACGGGTCCTGTTGCTCGCCTGGATAATCCATTTGTTGACTGGCATGCTCCAGTTGAGTAAGTGGCTGTTGATGAGATGGTTGCTAAGCTACCAACACTATAGCTCCAATAAGGCATAACCCAGATTAATACAGAATTAATTGCATCGTTGTCATCCCTTATCTCGGGTAAGGGGGTTTAATTAAATTGCTAAATATAAGCCGCTTCAAGGAAAATGTAACTTTCCTCATGGCTTCAAGCATATATAACAATATAATACACAGCCATGATATGTATAAAACCGGATAATTTATTTTCCCAACTTAATATGAGAAACCATTTTTCTTGAATTAAAATTGGGAAACAAGGGGTTGGTTTTGTCATTATTTTTTTCCAATTGAGAAATTAGTTTGAAATAAATTAATTCTAAGAACTTTTTTTGTTAAGTTTGTATTTTGTGGCTTCATTCGAGGATACTTTTGCGTTATTTCTTGTTAAATACCTTTTTTTCGTTTTCTTTTTTGATTTCAGAATCCTTTCCTTTTCCTGTAGACTTGTTTCAAAGATAATTTTGTTGGCTACAGCTTTCATGTCAGCAGTTTTTAATAAAACGTGCCGCTTCTTAAATAAATATTTATTATATTTGTTTGTTTACAGCTAAGGGATGCGTTAAATCAAAAATGTAAACTCGTTTTAGAATTTGATTTTCTACAAGAATCCGTCATAAAAAGTATGGCATTCCATTGGAAATTCCAAAGTTATGGTAGCTGGAGAAGTTCTGGAGTGGGTTACGAGGTTGAAAATGAACTGAAAAAAAACTTGATTCTTCAAGGTACAAAATTATTGCACTCAAAGTTTCAGCTATTTACTAACACAATTGGCAGTTTTAAGGGGGGTGGCACGGGAACTTGGGACACTGTATTTGAATTACCACTTCTTCACTTCTTGCCGTGCCTTGTCAAACCTTTCGTTGTGAATTTAATCTTTGTCTAATAAGCGAAGCCATTAAACAAAGATTAAATTCACAACGAAAGGTTTGACAAGTCTTATTATGTACGTTGGCCTATTAAGTACTTTGTATTTGCTTATTAAGTACGTTGTTATTGGCTTATTAAGTACGTTGTAGACCTATCGTTAATCAAGTTTAAAAAATCAGACACATTATCTACACTATTCTACAAAAATCACTTCAAACTGTTTTTAGCAAAGAAAAACTTCCATTCTGTTTGGTATACTGACGGATCCAAGAGCGATGACAAAGTCGGATCTGCAGCAGTCACAGAAAGAGAAGTTTTTTCAGAAAAGTTGCCATCCCACTATAGTATACTTGGAGCTGAACTCCACGCAATTTGGTTGGCACTTAAAAACATGACACAGCCCAAACACACACAAATTTGTTCAGATTCACTAAGCTCATTATTAACCCTCCGAGATATTTTACAATAGCACCAGGACCTTGGACTTCGTACGACATCAGACTACCAGGCTAAACTAATTACTCAACAAACTCAATATACACAAACAAACTTATTATACGAAGACTTAGTGAGACATATACGCCACCGAATCCTAAACAAATGGCAATCAGAATGGATGGAAGTAAAGAACCACCTCCGCAGTATCAAAAGTACTATTAAGGAGTGGCCATCGAGCCATAGGAGTACTAGACGGGAGGAAGTAGTTCTTGCCAGACTCAGGATCAGCCACACATACCTGACACATAGACACTTAATGACAAGGACTGATAACCCTATATGCAAATACTGCAACAAACACCTTACGATAAAACACATACTGACAGACTGCATCCAACGAAAAACCTTCACATACCCCACGATATGACAGAACTATTAACTGACAGCAGCTAATATATTCCACAAATACTAACATATCTAAAACACATCAACATTTAAAAAAAACATAACACAAATAATACAAAATAGAATAGGTCTACAGCATACCTAAAAAGATTTAAAAGGGCTAACTTTTATTATATTCTTTAGACAAAGCACGGATATGAGAAAGAACCAGATATTAAAGAAATATTTTCCATAATATAAAAGTACAAAAAGGTAAGCACATGAAGGAGTAAATATATCATCCTAAAAATGCCAATTACCATCGCTGTGGAACACAAAACTAAATAAATAAAAAAAAAAAAAAGAAAAAATATAAATGTACTAGTATATAGGAATAACATAATTTTTTAACGTTTATTATTTGTTGTATTTAATTTTTTATTTGTGTTTCGGTTTTTGTTATTTTTCAATAATTTTGTTTTCATTTTACATTGTGAAACTTTGAGCCGAATCGCCAAGATGCGGGTACTCCTGTATAAATAAATAAAAAAAAACAAAATAATCTTTGTTTACAATCAAAGCGATTCCAACTGATGAACAGAGCTAAAATAAACACAGGTACCTCCTCTTCAGTTTGTATAGTACTTTCAAGCCCTCTGTCCCATCAAGATCAGGGCCCACCTGTAACACAGGTCTGCGATGAAAAAGCTGGATATATGTAATAAGTGTTTCTCATGCTTGCATAATATACTTTTTGCGGTTTGACCGCAAATTATATATTTCATTTTTAAAGAATATGTCCAGTTATACTTTTAGCAGATTTCTCATAAGGGAAATCAACTATTGAGGTTGTACTCATGACGGAATTTTCGAAATTTTTCTTCAAATGTCCATCGATCCTACCTAGTAGATGACGGAAATGAGGTCCGTTCAAAACTCTATATATATATATATATATATATATATATATATATATATATATATATATTTGTCTGTTACCGCTCTAGCGGTCGTAATTTTTGTTTGATCGTTACCAAACTCGATATTTAGTCGTTTTATGTAAAAAGAATGATCAAGTTCGTTAACGTCTGAAATCGGACCAGTGGGAGGGGAGGTTTAGAGGGGAAGATTTTCGAAAAATCGAAATATCTCCGTTACTATACGTCGCATGGAAAAATTGTACAGAAACAATTTTATTGCAAATTAAATTTAATTTAAATATTGTTATATACATTTATTCCCTATCTTGAATATTAACCGAGATATGTGCATTTTTATTAAATTTGGGCCGATAACGGATTTTTGAATTTCCCGCCAAAAGCTAGTTCGGCCCTTTGCCGTAACTGTTCGGCTCTCGTATGGAGATTTCTCTATTGTATAACTTCACGTGGGAAATCTGCATAGTTTACACAGCCCCTGCGTGACGGACTTTTTTGTGTAAGCCTGTAATTACAAAATACTAAATAAAATATCTATGCTTACTTTAAAGTAATGATATGCAGAGGTTTTAAAGTTACTTCAGTAAAGTGATCATCATTCATTGAGAGTGGTAAAACTAGGCAGACCCTGTTCAAATTGGGCATCGTTTCGTGTCTGTCTTGTTATCCTTTTCATCCACCCTTTCCACTGTAATTCTGTGCTGTCTATTCTTGCTTTCTGTTAGTCCTCTGCAGTTTTTCTTTTGACTCAGTGCTCTTCGTGTGCTTTAAATATTTGTTTAAAATCTAGATTTTTCCTCTTTTCTGTAATTTTTAAAAATAACAATGGCTTCAAGAGGATGTGTTACTTCGGAAGATTTCGTTTGTTACGTTTGTGGTATACAGTGAAAAAACAGCAAACGAAATATTTCTGTTTTTGTTGAAAAAATTTATTAAGCATGTTTTAAAATTAAATCAGTGGAACAAGACAAGTGTTGGGCTCCTCATAAAATTGAGAAGAGTTAAGGCAGTGAATTCAAGGTAAGAAGAAATCATTTCATTTAGGCAACCCAATGGTGTGGAGGGAGTCTAAAAATCACAGAGATGAATGTTATTTTTTTTTTCATTTAATGTGAAAGGTTCTATCCGGATAAATATAAAGGAAATTGTCTATGCCAACCAACTTGTCATGTGTCAGTTTTGAACGGACCTTATTTTCGTCATTTGAGTATGGTCAATGGACATTTGATGAAATTTTTCGGAAATCGCGTCATGAGCACGACCTCAATAGCTGATTTCCCTTCAGGGAAATCTGCTAAAATTCAGGTGTGTTGAGAGATAAATAACGAGAGAAAGTTCGGTAGCTTTCTCGTCAGAAACATACCGATAAGCCGGAATTTCAAGCGAGACCAGAGCTCTTTCGGCAACATTTTTTGTTCACTTCAAACGAGGTACAATTAAAAACGAGATAGCGTTATGAGGTTATGTTTTCGAAACATCGGATGTCAGTCCCGTTCATCGACTGTCTTCCCTCGAGATCTGGTCTCATCTGCAAATAACGTACGGCGTCCAGTCCAGTTCTTGTTGAGCGAGAACAGTGATTTGCGTGAAGCAATGGGGAGTTAAAGAGAAAGGAACCATCCAAAAAAAAATACGTTCCCTGTTCAACAGATGCTCCTTATATCCTTCCACCTGTTCACTAAACTCCACCAGCTGGTTTACTTCCTTCCTGTCACTCACAAGGTCTCTCATTCTATTGCTAGAAACTTAATCCATAGTCTATAATTCATTGAATAAATGTATATCATATATTTAATAAATGATCTCATGGAGCGATTTTCGAACAATTTCTACGAAGGGGCTATTGATCCTACTTAGAAGATGAAGAAAATGGTGTCCAAAACTATATATATATATACCAAACTCGACATTAACCATTAAAAAAAAAAGTCCGTCAAACAGGGGCTGCGTAAACTAAGCAGATTTCCCACATGAAGTTTTACTCTCATCCTTTATCCGCCCCGATTTCATAAAAATGCAAATATCTCGGTTAATATTCAAGATAAATAATAAATGTATATAACAATATTTATAGTAAATTTAATTTGCAATAAGATTGATTCTATACACTTTTTTGATCTGACGTATAGTAACAGAGATATTTCGAATTTTAGAAAATCCTCCCCTCTAAACTCCCCCTCCCACTAGTCCGATTTTAGCCATAACCGAATTTAATCTTTCTTTTTACATGAAACGACTAAATATCGAGTTTGATAACGATTGAACAAAAATTGTGACCGCTAGAGCGGTAACAGACAAATATATAGATAGATAGATATACGTATATATATATATATATATATATATATATATATATATATATATATATATATATATATAAAGTTTTGAACGGACCTCATTTTCCGATGGATCGATGGAATGGAATTTGAAGAAAAATTTCGAAAATTCCGTCATGAGTACAACCTCAATTCGATTGTAGATCACTTTGGCTGAATTCGGCCTTGGAGGATAGGGTTTTGTAAGGGGGTGGGGGAGAGTTATAATACTACTCGAGTTGGTGTGATGAGATCATTAGCGCATCATGTTCCAGTACTTGGAAATCTGCTTAGTTTACGCACCACGGACTTTTTTTAATGTTAGCAGACTTCCCTTAACAATGGGATTTCGTCCGTAGGTGCATGCGAGCCTGCGTAGGTATGAGTAACATATTTAATTCTGAGGCCTACACACCATTTTTAAAGAGTGAATTATTATTGCTGAGTTACCGTACTGTGAATTTGTAGCTTTGCATTCCTGGGGGAACGTTTTAAACGTGACGGCTTTTTAGAAGTATTGGGTGCCAACTGTTGTCCACTCTGGCTTGTATGATCTTATCATTTGCTATATTGTTGCACTATTGTGGTGAAAACGCTTTATACTACCTCACAAAATAATGGGAGGAATTGCTAGGTGGTTCACTGTACCTGTTTGTCATACACTTCCCTGTAGTTACTCCTTGTAGTTTCCTGATGTTACTTCCCAGTAGTTAGTTAAAATATACATTTAATTTTACGACTAAGTGTCTTAGAACATAGAACAACAGGACGATGAAAGGAATCTTAAACGTATTAATCATCGTTGATCAATTTATGAAATATAGCAACCAGATTATAGTTTATTATTTTTTCAGTCACAAGCCATAATAAAGAACAACAAAATAGCAAGTCAGAGAAAAACAGTATAAGGTGCAAGCTTATGACAGATTACCATAAGATTTAAATATCATATTATTATTATTTAATCGTCACAAAATGGTTTAGAAATTATTATTGAATTTGTCAAGACATAAGTAGAAAGTTTGTGAAAGCATTTAATTTCTTGACACATCTCATAAGGAGACAAAGGTAGGCTCGTCAGAAGACGGAAAACAAGGATATATCCTACTTCAATAAGTAATAAGCAATAAAATTAATTTTGTACTGTAGATGAGACGACCATTTTGAATTATAGAGATGACTATCTTTATCATAGTGAAAGTCAAGCCGTAAACAACAGTCAATATACAGTAATTCAATACCCGCCTCTGTCTTCTTGGGTGCTTTCTCCAATTTGCCCCCAGCAATTCTACCTTTAACCCCTGACCCCGTCGGACTGACGATTCAGCCTACTTCTCACAAATAGCTAATATGTTCCCCCACGATCGGGGTTAAAGGATGATCCACGCGTATCCTGCTAATCCAGTCCTTCCAAAAGGAAGGGAATGGAAAAAGATCTACCATTGATCCTCTTCGACACGTGTCCAAGTCAGTATAAAAGCCCCTCACACAGGAGCTGCGTAAACTAAGTAGATTCTCCAAGTGCTGCTTTAACACACTGCTGATCTCATTTCACCATATATTCTTCATTTCCGAATAAAATTCCGATGAGTAGAAGTGTCTGGTCAATAAAATCCACAACGTATTTGCAATCTCATCTAATAAAGATCTCCAGAAAAGAATATTGGGTATTTAAGCTTTCAATTAAACTTTTCATGATATATACACTTATTTTTAAAGTGGGTGCTCTCTAAAGTTTAAAAATAAAATAAAATTCACAAATCTCAGTTAATGTTCAAGATAAAGATAACCTGTTGTAGAACAATATTTATAGAAAATTAAATTTACAACATAATTGGTTGTATATGATTTTTCGGTCAGACTTATACATACGAAGATATTTCGAAGAAGGATGATTATACAGTGTGTCACAGATACAACGTTCACGCTTCAAATATCTCGGAAAGGGTTTCTGCAAAAAACGTCGAGGAAGAAACTTATATGATTGGCCAAGTTTTATAATACCCCAACATCGAATTAAAATATATTCTTTGGAAGACAAATAAGAGTAATCAATGGCTTGGAAAGGGCTTTAAACACTGTGAAAGGCCGCCAAGTTCGTTTTTGAAACTTCACTTAGCTCTTAAGTAATTTTTTTATCTAAATGTCTCAATAGTTTATATATTTCAAGATATATATTGAAGACCCCTCCTTACGTAATTCGCCAAATCTAATTTTTAATAGTTTTTTTTTCTAAAGTGAATATATATCATAATTCTTAATTGTAAATTTACATGTATAACGCTTTCATATATCGAAAATAATGGAGATAAAGCGGGACCATTCGTCTACGTAAATGTTGTACTCTGCTGGAATAAATTCATCAATACGAAATAACGATAACACTAGAATAGAAAACTGCTGATGATACCCGTACATTGAATACATTTCCATGAAAATTACATTAGTTTTAAAATCTAAAGGAATATAAATTTGTATTTACAGGCAAATGATTGATGCTTAAAGACGCAATTCCCCCTAGGGGATGACATGAGATCAATTTGTGAAATAAAAAGTATATTAGTAAGAAGTGGAAAGAAAAAAAGGTGTTTATAAGAACACATAAGCAACAGTTAGCCTGGCTTTATCAGCCAGTCAGGACTGTGACAGACAGTAAAATACTAGAGCTTAGGAGTTATCTCAGATTTTAATCAGGAAAGATAACCAAAGATAGCGTTGGTAAAAGGAAATTTAAAAAGAAACCTATATCTGTACAAAAAAAAAAATAAGAAAAGAGAATCCAATGAAATAAATATATTAATAAAATATTGGATATTTATCACAATGTATGACCGAGGCTGCTTGGTGTATCTAGATCGAAACAATTTACATTTTAATGGAAGGGGTTGGTTTGAAAAAAAAGAAGGGAATGTAGAAATGAAATGTGACTTGTGGCAGGTATTTCCATGGATGCATTAAGGTAAAATACGTCAGCTACCTGTTGATCACATCGTTAGGGTAATCTGAGAATAGAGAGGTGCGTATATACAATAATCATATTCAATAATCTCTGATCTCTCACACTTCCATCACTTTATACTCGAGCAAGCCGAAAAGGACGTCTGCTCCATAGCTGTCACTGTAACTTGGTGGACAGAACGTCTACAGAGATATTTACATTTTTTTAGTTTTCAGCTTTCAGTCCGACTCATGTTATATCAACTATAAACTGTTATATTATGAAACAACTTATTCCAACTATAAATACCAATTTTTTTTTTTTCAGTGGAGCTTTATTATGCGAGATAAATGCAAATACGTTGTGAGATGACGTTGTCAATTACGACACAATTAGGGGTAATTAGATCTAAAATCTTTATTTATCAGGATCATTCAACTCTAAAGATCATATTCGTTAATGCCTTATTCGGATTTGGACCACAAGGGGGGGAGGTTATAGAGGGGGATTCGAAATTTCCAAATATCTCCGTTATCATGAGTCGATTCAAGAAATGTTATAGAACGAATCTTGTTAAACAATTGATGATTTTACCCTTAAGCACAAAAAAGTCCGTCACGCAGGGGCTGCGTAAACTAAGCAGATTACCCACGTGAAGTTTTACTATAGAGAAATCTGCCAAATAATAACAGTAGTAATAACCTATTCACGAGGACGAATAGTTAGGGAAACGGCCGAACTAGTGCTCGGCGGAAACTCCCGAACATAGCCGACCACACTCACAATACAAATGCAAATATCTCGATTAATATTCAAGATACAGAATAAATGTATAGAACAATATTTATAGTAAATTTAATTTGCAATAAGATTTTTTCTATACAATGTTTTGATCCGACGTATGGTAACGGAGATATTTCGAATTTTCGAAAATCCCCCCTCTAAACCCCCTCCTCCCACTGGTCCGATTTCAGCCATTAACGAACTTGATCTTTCTTTTTACATAAAACGATTAAATATGAAGTTTGGTAACGATCAAACAAAAATTGCGCCCGCTAGAGCGATATCAGACAAAAATAAATATATATATATATATATATATATATATATATATATATATATATATATATACATATATATATTTTGAACGGACCTCATTTTCGTCATCTCCTGGGTAGGATCGATGGACATTTGTAGAAATGTTTCGAAACTCGCGTCATGAGTACGACCTCAATAGCTGATTTCCCATAAGGGAAATCTGCTAAAAAGATTTATCAAAATGTGTCTTTTAGTAGATTTCCCTGAAGGGAAGTCCACTATTGAGGTCGTACTCATGTCACGATTTCGAAACATTTCTACAAATGTCCATCGATCCTACCCAGGAGATGACGAAAATGAGGTCTCTACAAAACTATATATATATATATATATATTTGTCTGTTAACGCTCTAGCGGGCGCAATTTTTGTTTGATCGTTACCAAACTTCATATTTAATCGTTTTATGTAAAAAGAAAGATCAAGTTCGTTAATGGCTGAAATCGGACCAGTGGGAGGAGGGGGTTTAGAGGGGGGATTTTTGAAAATTCGAAATATCTCCGTTACCATACGTCGGATCAAAACATTGTATAGAACAAATCTTATTGCAAATTAAACTTACTATAAATATTGTTCTATACATTTATTCTGTATCTTGATTATTAACCGAGATATTTGCATTTTTCTGTTTTCAGCTTCTGAGATGAGATCGGCTAACTTCGGGTCTAGTCGTGAGTGCCCGTCAAGAGCTAGTTGGGGCCGTTCCCGTAACTTTTTGACTCTCTATTCTGAAATTTCTCTATTGTAAAACTTCACTTGGGAAATCTGCTTAGTTTATGCAACCCCTGTGTGACGGACTTTTTATTCTTCAATTCATGACATGAAAACAAAAGCTTATCCTATGAATTTACAGAACATATGTTTCCACCTAAACTACATCTTAGAATTAGCCAAAGAGATATAAATCAGTCATAATAATATTCACTCCCTAATAGATCTCTTATATTTTCATGAATCAATTGTGAGGCGAATAATTCATACTTCCTTATTATCTGCCTTCAATTAACCCTCCACTTCTACTCTTGGGATTTTTACTTAGAAATAGAAAATATATGGAGAGATGAGATCATTTTGTGTCATCATTATGCAGCCCCAGCCTGACGGACTTTTTTCGAGCCGTTTGACAGAGTACGTCTCCGTGATACAGGTTCTTCGTAAATGTCGGGAGCCAAAAACGACAAAAAATAGTTTCTTGTAAATACAAAATACTAATGAGACCATCCTACTGTAAGGTTGTACTGCCCCTCACCCTGAATATTGCTCTGAAGAAGGGTAACAAAGGTGACCAAAACTCTAGCATCAAATATACATTCATCTTTTGATTGATTCAGTGCATATGTAACCTATACCAAACTCTGCATCATTTATACACACAAACACATAAAGAGTATATGATTAAAGTGATCATATAAACAGATTTCTCAAAAGGGAATTGAGCTATTATGATTGAAGTCATGACAAAGGTATTGAAAATTTTCTTCAAATACCCAACGAATTGATGACGAATGAAGCCTAAAACTCTTCACAATTGTTAATATAATAGGTGTGAATAAAAATGAAATTAACTTTCACATAGTTCTTCTCCTGGGTAGGATCGATGGACATTTGTAGAAATGTTTCGAAACTCGCGTCATGAGTACGACCTCAATAGCTGAGTTCCCTTAAGGGAAATCTACTAAAAGACACATTTTGATAAATCTTTTTAGCAGATTTCCCTTATGGGAAATCAGCTATTGAGGTCGTACTCATGACGCGAGTTTCGAAACATTTCTACAAATGACCATCGATCCTACCCAGGAGATGACGAAAATGAGGTCCGTTCAAAATATATATATATATATATATATATATATATATATATATATATATATATATTTATTTTATTCTGTTAACGCTCTAGCGGTCGCAATTTTTGATTGATCGTTACCAAACTTCATATTTAATCGTTTTATGCAAAAAAAACGGATCAAGTTCGTTAATTGCTAAAATCGGGCCAGTGGGAGGAGGGGGTTTAGAGGGGGGATTTTCGAAAATTCGAAATATCTCCGTTACTATACATCGGATCAAAATATTGTAAAAAATCAATCTTATTGCAAATTAAATTTACTATAAATTTAATTTGCAATAAGATTGATTCTATACAAGTTTTCGATCCGACGCATAATAACGGAGATATTTTGAATTTTCAAAAATCCCCTCTCTAAACCCCCCTCCCACTGGTCCGATTTCAGCCATTAACGAACTTGATCTCTCTTTTTACGTAAAACGCTTAAATATGAAGTTTGGTAACGATCAAACAAAAATTGCGACCGCTAGCGCGTTAACAGACAAAGATCTTTATATATACATAAATATATATATATATATATATATATATATATATATATATATATAATTTTGAACGGACCTCATTTTCGTCATCTTGCGGGAAATCTGCTAAAATGACACGAGTAATAGAGGGGGTTTACTGAAAGCGGAAATCTATAAAATCCGAATATTTCGGTTAATATTCATTATACGGAAAATATGCATTGAACATCATTTATAGATCATTTAAGTTTCAAAACTTTTGCTTCTATATAATTTTTCGATCTGACGTATATTAACGGAGATATTTTGATTTTTCGAAAATCCTCCCCTCTAAACCACACCTCCCACTGGTCCGATTTCAGCCATTAACGAATTTGATCTTCCTTTTTAGATACATACTTAGCCACTTATAATAATTCAAAATTTACTTATGGCAATATTTTAAAAAGTTTCAAATATTCTTGTTCAGGAAGTAAACAGGATTACGTAAATATGGCGACTGACTAATATCATTTGTCATTATTGCGGTGGCCCAGAATCCTGCCTTCCATGAAAATGAGCTTCGGAAAAAGAAGGCCTCATGAACAGAAAGGGCTATCGAACGATAAAAAGTGGAGCTTTCTAAAATTTTGTCTGGGGGCCAATATTTTAGAAAGCCATCCCTTGTTAGGCTGTCACCTGTATAAGCTAATTAATACAAGCATTGGCTATTAAGAGTATCTGACTAAAACTTTAATTCTCTCTAAATTTGCTAGACTGTCATAGTATCATTAAAAAGAATATAATAATAATTTTAGAAAATATAGAATTCCACCGTCAATAATGGAAACACAAAAACTCTGTTAAAAGTTGAAACTATATTTTTTTTTAAATACGGGGTTAATGAAAATTTTATTAGACCACACATATGTTTTATGGCTCTACCATAAAAATACCTAATGGTAAAATACTGTGACGCTCTTTGAGCAAAAACATACACATTTTCAATTTTTTTTTCTCCTTTACATCTTGCGGCTTTAAGTTCTATAAACAGTAAATGCTTCACTGTAAACAGTATTAGTGTAGTAATACAACCCTTAGAAGAAGTTTAAATATCATGTTTAATTTCCATAAACATGAAATGGCTGATGTTAAAACCCCTTTGATTGAGAAAAAATCTTACCCTTTTAAGAATGCTGGAAAGTAGAGCAAAGTAGATTAAATAAAGATGGCCTTTCCTCCTCCTCAAATATTTATTCAGACAGTGTGCAATTTATGATCCCAAGCTCACTGCCCCTCACGCCAACTAAAATTTTTTTTTAAGTTAAAAACATTGTAATCAAGTAAGTTAATTTTTAAAAATATTTACCTACTTATTCCATTCTCAGAATGGTGTTATATAATTTAAAGTAATAAAGAAAATAATAATATTCCTATAGCAAGGATGAGCCTAGCCGCCTTTCTACTTAAATCACATCTAGTTGATACAATTTTAATTATATATATATATATATATATATATATATATATATATATATATATATTTGAAGAATTTATTGAGATAACTAGGAATAATTCATATATGTATAAATTATTGACTTTTTCACAGATAATTGTAAATGTTCATTAGCATTAATCTTGTATCGACTAATTTGATTATACTCTCTCTCTCTCAGGACACCACCTTTCTCCTGAAAATCAAACATTTTTAATTATCAGACTGGGACTCAGGTTAACCATGAGATAAAGTGTTGGCCTTCATCTCACATGGCGAATTCGATTCCCATATGGACAATAGGAATTTATTATTATTAGCTAAGAACTCATTATATAAAATCATTGGTCCAACTCAGGCTAGAAAAGGGTGACAACCTGTAGGTAATTCTTCCCATTTACCCATAGTAGCAAAACAGTGGACATTAACAAATAATAGTAATAGTTATATAAAATAAGGCACTAACAGAAGCCCAAGAGAAAGGGGAGTAAGTAGAAAGGGTAGAAAGCATCGTAAAAGTTGACTAAAATTTAAATTAGAAATATGTTAATCAAACTGTATTAGCTTGAACATTATATTATGTCATATTCACTTTATCCATTCCAATACTATATACTGGTTTGTAGACACACAAAAGAAAATTTACAATATTATATAACATCAGCTTCATTCATTATTTATAATAATACGAATATTATTTATTACTAGGAATTGATATTGTTTACAACAAAGAAAATTAAATATTCTGACATATAATTGTTAATCATGTTATCATTACTTTTGCTTTTATTCCATTTATTATCCACTCTTCTACTTAAACGAGTTATTCAGAGAAAAACGTCCCTTGTAATATATTTGATAATCTGGAGAAAATAAAAATAAAATTAGAGAATTCTGGAATACATGCATTTATTATTTATAATTATAATTTTATGAGGCTTTATCTGACTTACTTCAATTAAGTATCAATTATTCCAGACTTGGTAGATATCTAAAACCATTAAGTTATTAACTATCCCAGTACCTTGGAAATTCCTTTCGAATTGGAACACTATATTGATATCTATTGTCTATTACATGAAAATTTAATTAACTAAGACCTTACGGACATTTTTTTGCATTACATATACCTAAAAATGAAACATGGGTCAGGAGAGAATGACCAATGCGTAGTCTGGTCAGCACAACTTCCTCTCTTCTTCCTGTGCTCCTGTGGTTTGATGTCCATTCCTGAACTGTTTGTTTCATTTATCTTAGCTTATTGTCATGTGTGTTATCCCAAGATTGCTGGCACTGCCCTTTTAGTGCCTTAATGCATTCGGCTATTACGGATTGGACACTAATACGTCCAGACGGTTTGCAGAGTTGATGTCAATGTCTGTACCTTTTCCTAATCTGACAATGTCTGTACTTTCCTTGATGTTCATACGACCGGGTAACCATAAAAGAGTAATGTGTGTGTTACTAGAGTTTAGTCGGTAAAATGTTGACAGCCAGAGGATTTGCCGAGGAAATGTTGTTAAGGGTACGTAGTGAGCATAAATAATCAGTGCCAGTACTATTTCATTATGACAGCTTTAAATTCTTGACAAGGCTAATATGATGGCCTTACGCTCCTCTGTAAAAGAGGTTGTTGATACAGGTGTGAATTTTAGCTGGTAATTATTGGAGCCAACTACTACATTAATTAATTCATTGAAGTCGAAAAAAACAAACCAATCTATTTAACAAGACTATCAGCTGGGCAATAAACTACGTGTAGGAATTTCGTCTTTTAGCCAAATGGACGACTGTCTTTTTGACAGCCAATTGATTTTCAAGCTGATAAAAATATGTTAGACAGAAGTATTGGAAGATATTTTGATCACTATATCGTAGGGACTTTAAAATAATGTTTAATATCTTAAAGCCCTCAAGACGAAGTCATCAAAACCAAGGATGAATTAAGGAAAATAAAAATTAAAACATAATATGGAAACATCGTGATATTTATGACGCACTATATCAGTACAATCAACGACTTTCATCATTTAAAAGTGTATAGAGGATGAGCAATCTCTTGCGTGTACATTGAACTTTGACAAGTATAAAGCAAGAGCTCTTTGCATTCATGACGCAGATGAGTGACTAAGGAATCATCTTCAGATCAAAAGCCAGTCAGTACAAGGCTAAGGATAGATACAACTTCAGGCCATCGTGCGCTACAAGCCAAGGTTATCCGGGGTAATTGGTGCTTAGTTAAGCACTCACTACTTAGTATTTAAGCACTCCAAAGTTTAACAAGGTTGAAGAGAACATTGCGCTTCAGTTGTGCTAGACATTCTCAATACTAGTTAGCTCCACTGGTCCTTTGTAGGAAGTAACTCGGTGTCTAAAGTGAAAATATCTTTAATACCCAATAGTGCCCTACTAGTATTAAAGATATATTTACGAGCAATCCAATAGTACAAAAAGTCCGTCACGCAGGGGCTGCGTAAACTAAGCAGATTTCCCACGTGAAGTTTTACAATAGAGAAATTTCACGAGAGTCAAGAACCGGCCGAACTAGCTTCTGGCGGGAAAGTCACCCGTCTGTTACCCGCCCAGATTTAATAAAAATGCAAATATCTCGGTTACTATTCAAGATAGAGAATAAATGAATATAACAATATTTATAGTAAATTTAATTTGCAATAAGATTGATTCTGTACAATATTTCGATACGACGTATAGTTGCGGAGGTATTTCGAATTTTCGAAAATCCTCCCCTCTAAACCCCCCCTCCCACTGGTCCGATTTCAGCCGTTAACGAACTTGATCTTTCTTTTTACATAAAACGACTAAATATCGAGTTTGGTAACGATCAAACAAAAATTGCGTCCGCTAGAGCGGTAACAGACAAATATATATATATACACACAGTTTTGAACGGACCTCATTTTCGTCATCTACTAGGTAGGATCGATGGACATTTGAAGAAAAATTTCGAAAATTCCGTCATGAGTACAACCTCAATAGCTGATTTCCCTTAAGGGAAATCTGCTAAAAATACATAAATATATCAAAAGGCTCCGAGAGTTAAAAAAAGTCCGTCACGCAGGGGCTGCGTAAACTAAGCAGATTTCCCACGTGAAGTTTTATAAAAGAGAAATTTCAGAATAGAGAGTCAAACAGTTACGGGAAGGGCCCAAACTAGCTCTTGACGGAAACTCACGACTAGAGCCGAAGTTTGCCGATCTCATCTCAGAAGCTGAAAACAGAAAAATGCAAATATCTCGGTTAATATTCAAGATTACAGAATAAATGTATATAACATTAATTATAGTAAATTTAATTTGCAATAAGTTTGCTTCTATACATATTTTCGATCCGAAGTTTAGTATAAGAGATATTTAGAATTTTCTAAAATCCTCCCCTCTAAACCCCCCCCCCTCCCACTAGTCCGATTTCAGCCATTAACGAACTTGATCTTTATATTTGCATAAAACGTTTAAATGTCGAGTGTGGTAACGATCAAACGAAAATAGCGACCGCTAGAGCGGTAACAGACAAATATATATATATATATATATATATATATATATATATATATATATATATATATATATAATTTTGAACGGACCTCATTTTCGTCATCTCCTGGGTAGAATCGATGGACATTTGAAGACATTTTTCGAAACTCGCGTCATGAGTACGACCTCAATAGCTGATTTCCCTTAAGGGAAATCTGCTAAAAGTCGTCTACTTCATGGATATGTGGTGGGGGAGGGGGGGTTATCAACATGTCACCACCCTTTCCTAGCCTGGCTAGGAATAAGAATTTTATTTAATCGGTGGGCATCGAACTCACAATTCTAGGCTTACCAAGACGCGTAGGTAAACCCAGTTGGCATATTCAGGGTAATGAAATTAGGATTTCTGTATCTTATAATGAGTGAAAAGTTATGTTATGAACCTGGAAACTTTGGTAATACACAGCCCTTGTCTATGCATGCCTCTTACAGCATAACTATCGATCACTAATGCATATCAGGCTCTTATTTTTCTCAAGGCCTCCAGATAGAAAGGAAGGTTCTTTTTGAGTGACTAAACGAAATTGAAAGGGCGTCAATTGAAAGAACGTTCGGAGAGCGTTCACATTTTTCTTTTTTCAATAACGATGTATCGGGCCACTTATCTGTTGCGAAAGCAACCTGTTGCGAAGTGTCTGAAATGAGAATGAAGGGTGAATGAATTCATGGATGAAGGTCGTAGTATTATTTTGCTCTTTGTACCGCAATATCCAATCTCTTTGTATCGATTCGGTATTTCTATATG
This sequence comes from Riptortus pedestris, assembly GCA_019009955.1. Taxonomy (NCBI): domain Eukaryota; kingdom Metazoa; phylum Arthropoda; class Insecta; order Hemiptera; family Alydidae; genus Riptortus; species Riptortus pedestris. Next base: position 46,719,604 of record CM032228.1, read on the forward strand.
TGCATATGTTAATACATACGAGTATCAACTCGCAAGGGCATTTAAGAGTCCCCTGTGGGACTAACAACTGGATTATACTGCATAATGCTAGTCAATTGTGCCACATTAGTCAGCCCACGAAGCTTGACGAAGGTATACATACTCAGCTATTAGAATGTTATAAACTCCTCCTGTGAAATAAAAAGTCCGTCACGCAGGGAATGCGTAAACTAAGCAGATTTCCCACGTGAAGTTATATAGTAGATAAATCTGCCCAATAAAATATGTAGTAGTAAGGTATATCTAAACCTATTCAAGAGGGACGAGTAGTTATGGAACCGGCCGCCAGAGCTCTCGGCGGAAATTCCCGAACATAGCCGACCCCTGACGACCACACACAGAATACAAATGCAAATATCTCGGTTAATATTCAAGGTAGAGAATAAATGTATAGAACAATATTTATAGTAAATTTAATTTGCAATAAGATTGGTTCGATACGATTTTTCCACCCGACGTATAGTAACGGAGATATTTCGAATTTTCGAAAATACTCCCCTCTAAACCCCTCCTCCCACTAGTCCTATATTAGCCGTTAACTAACTTGATCTTTCTTTTTGCATAAAAAGACTAAATTTCGAGTTTGGTAACGATCTAACAAAAATTGCGACCGCCAGAGCGGAAACAGACAAATATATATATATATGTGTGTATATTTTCGTCATCTACTATGTAGGATCGATGGACATTTGAAGAAAAATTTCGAAAATTCCGTCATGAGTACAACCTCAATAGCTGATTTCCCTTAAGAGAAATCTGCTAAAAGAAGGAACAACAGAGAAAAAAGATTGCGAGTTGGTTTCCTCTTTTTTTTCTGCGTTAAAATATCTTTAAATAAATTGGGACTCATCATTTACAATATCAGTACCACCTTTTGTAGTAATTATAAAAAAATTCATGTAACTTCTAACAATAAGAAACAGAACGTTTATAAGAAATAGACCCTTAATAAAACATCGACAACTGACTTTCTAAACATCTTTTCTTTACAATTCCTCTTTTTACAGAGGAAAATAAAACATCGCCCCTTACGTAGAAAACATATTTTAGACACCATGTTCTGGTGGCTGTAAAACAATGAAGAGGTGTGCACGGATAAACGAGGTTTTCATTTAAAACTTAAAAGGGTTCGATTGCATCCCTACATTATAATATATATATATATATATATATATATATATATATATATATATATATATATATATAAATATATTCTTTTTCCAAATTATACCGAAGTGTTTATTGTAACTATATGATATTAGAAGTATCGTAGATAATATTTTTTTGTTCATTTACCTCATGAGAAATGAGCTTCTGTGGTTTTACTCATGACGCTTTTTACGAAACAATTTTCAAATGTCCTTCCGCATGGAGATGGCGAAAATTAGGACCATTAAAAATTATATATATAACACGAATTTTGCCACTCTAGTATTCAAAACTCTTTTTTATCTTTACCAAAATTGTTTTTAGGCCATTCTTGTAAAAAAAAAAATAAAGTCCGTCACGCAGGGGCTGCGTAAACTAAGCAGATTTCCCTCGTGAAGTTTAGTAATAGATAAATATACATACTGCTAACACAACAACACTGTGAATAAATACAAACGGAAATAAGAAATGTGTCCTCCAATTTCAATAATCTGCCGACAGGTCGGCCCGCCTCACACCGGAAAGAAAAAACAATTACTGAAATATATCAGAATATAACACATTAATTTTATTGAGAACTATTTACTATATCTAGTACTGTAATTAATAATGAGTCCGAATAATTGTTATCTCAATCAATAAAATTTTAGTAGTCCAAAACTTTATGATGGGGGGAGTCACCAGGACTTATTTGCATGTATCTCGTATAATAAAGGTCTCTTGAATACAATTTTTGGTATTTAAACTTCCAATAATGTGATTTATTATGTAGCAGAGTATTGTTTACGTAACATGAGTAGAAGTGGTGGTTTGCTGAAAACTGAAAAATGCAAATATCTCGGTTATAATTCAATATAGAGAATAAATGTATATAACAATAGTTATAGTAAATGTAATTTGCAATAAGATTGGTTATATACAATATTTTGATCCGATGCATAATAACGGAGATATTTCGAATTTTCGAAAATCCCCCTTCTAAACCCCCCCTCCCTTTGGTCCGATTTCATCCATTAACGAACTTGATCTGTCTTTTTACATAAAACAGTTAAATATCGAGTTTTGTAACGATCAAACAAAAATTGCGACCGCTAGAGCGTTAACAGACAAATATATATATATATAATTTTGAACGGACCTCATTTTCGTCATCTCCTGGGTAGGATCGATGGACCTTAAGGGAAATCTGCTAAAAAAAAGACCAAGTTTTTCAACGGCTGAAATAATAAGAGCAGAAGAGGAAAAACCCAAAACTTCGCCAAAGAGGGGAAAAACAAAGACTGCCAAGAATCGGTTTCATAATAAGAAAGTTACCATTATTATTTCAGATTTAATTATCTGTGACTGTTGTTCTATGTTATATATTTTTCTAACCCTAATATTTAACTGAGATATTTGCATTTTTCAGTGTTCACCCGTCTGCTCGATTCACATAGCTAATAAGCCAGAATAACACGAAGTGAACTTTAATACTTAAATAAATTTCAATTGTTTCCTTCGGTAAAATCAAATATTCAACATATCTCTGGTTGGATTGAAAAATGTTAGATAGCTACTGGTGGTGCAAATTGAATTCCCAGTGCAAATTATTTAATACTCACAGCCATTACTGCTCTACGCGTTATTTCCTAACAGGAATATTAACGGAGAGATTTGAAAATTTTTGTATGAAATAAAATGCTTCATAACATAATAGAATATTGTTAATATGAGATGAGTAGGAGTGGGCGTTTACTGATGACCGACAACTAAAAAATTCATATATCTCAGTTAATAATCAAGATAGTGAAAAAGTGTACATAACAACATTACACTTGCAATAAGATTGGACCCTATACAGTTTTTGGATCCGACGCATAATAACGGCGATATTAAGAATTTTCGAAATTGTCTCGATCTAAACCCCCTCTCCACCTAATCCGATTTCAGCCGTTAACGAACTTGATCTTTCTTTTTGTATAAAACGACTATATATCAAGTTTAGTAACGACAAGAGAAAAATTGCGACCGCTAGAGCGGTAACAGATATATATATATATATATATATATATATATATATTATATATATTTATTTATATATATATATATATATATATATATATATATATATATATATATATATTACGACCTAAATAGCTGATTTCCCTTAAGGGAAATCTTCTAAAAAGAACTGCATTGACCTTATGTGTAGAAATTTTTTAGTAAATGCACTCTCGGAAGGCCTTAGTTAATAATAAATTGTATTATGAATTATAAAAGTCCGTCCCGTAGGGGCTAAGTAAACTAAGCTTGTTTCCCACGAGTTGGAATGACAAACTGGTAATGAGATCTCACCATCTATTCTCCATCTCTCCCGTAGAATGAAGCCTTTGTAAATAAGAAATTTAAATGTGAGCTGGCCATGAGATGTTGAGTGACGCAGAATTGAGGGTTTACTGAAGGCTGAAAACACGAAAATGCATACAAACATTCGAGTAATGGAAAAGTGTATAGGATAACTTCAGAGCATTTATGTTCAAAATATCCCTCAATGAAAATAAACTTATAACTGTAATGGACAATATGAATTTACACCTACTAATCTTTGTAATAGAATATATCAGCGTCATTATGTAAGTGTATATACTGATATTTGTACTAATTGCTTGCATAAATGAGACGTAAATAGGCACACCGAGACATTTACCTTGTGATGCGATACTGCTACTGTCTGCTAAATATGATTAAGATATAATATGAAGAATGTTCTAGGCTCGTGATAAAGAACTTTCAAGACTGATAAGGAGGACACGTAAAAAATAAAAATAAATATGTGTTGTGCGTAATAGTAAATGCCATATATTATGTTTACAATGTCCTTATTATTAATGAAGCATTTTCACTTTATAATTAGAATGAATATTGTGCAACGATCGTTTTTAGGATTTGTATTATATACAGCTTTTCTATTCAACTCACATAAACGGATATATTTTGAAGTTTTGATTCCTCCACTCCTCTAAACCCCCCACACTGCAAGGCTGTTTTCAGCCATTAACGAAACTCGTCATTAGTTTGACTATATATAGAATCTGGTAACGATCAAACAAAGTAGTAATACACATATCAAATTCATAAAATTCGGATATGTAGTTTAAGTGTGAAAAGGTAACAAACAAATAAACGACACCAAAGCCACAAATAATTGATTTCGTAGCAATTCCATGTGTAACGAAATAGTACCGTGATATTCTTAGAAAATAAAAATCAATGAACAGACAGACTTTACAATTTTATGTATAGGCATATTGTTAAAATTTTAAGCAGCACTCATTTTCTTCATCTCTTTGGCAGATTTGATGCCATTTTAGTGTATTTGAACATTTGTTTGCATTTAATCTAGAATAGCTCAAAATTTGCTATAACATTTAAATAGAGTAATTATAGATACAAAGCTGAAGTTCAGAAATAACTTCTAGCTGAGAAATACCTAACGTAACTAACTCGTCGGCCGAAAAACCTTTGAAGTTCAATAATAAAAGATATTAATTAGAATTTATATAATACAGTGTCCGGCATAAAAACCTGACGAGTTTGTAGTAATTGTTATGTTGGCACCACTGTCATTGAGACGGCGGGAATGTTGTACATCGACAGGTCTATTCTTGCCATTTCAGTAGCCAGTATGTCGTGGTCGGGTGAACATCGAGCGTTTGTGATTGAAGCCTATTTTAAAAATAATGACTCAGTTATTTTAACACAGCGTTTATTTCGCAGACATTTCAATTTAAATCGACACGCGCCTGTCCCAGCAGAAATTCGATCTTGTTGTGGGTAAAGAATTTTAGGAACACGTCGTCTGCTTTAAAAACGAAACCACCAGGACGAAAACGGACTGTGAGAACGCCTGAAAACATTAACGCGGTAAGAGTAGCTGTTACACGGTCTCCACGACGTTCAGCAGCGAAACATGCTGTTGCGCTAGCCATTTCTGATCAAAGTGTACGACGAATTCTTCATTCCGACCTGAAATTCCATCCGTATAAGATGATGTTAGTGCAACATACTGGCTACTGAAATGGCAAGAATAGACCTGTCGATGTACAACATTCCCGCCGTCTCAATGACAGTGGTGCCAACATAACAATTACTACAAAATCGTCAGGTTTTTATGCCGGACCCTGTATAAAGGTTGTTTTCATTACCCATAAATTTTCAAATCATTTCTCTTTTAAAATATTCTTCCCTTCACATTTTTTTATTTTTCATCTGTCAGTTTTAAGTGGAAAGATAAAATAAAGTCCGTCACGCAGGGGCTGCGTAAACTAAGCAGATTTCCCTTTGAAGTTTTACAATAGAGAAATCTGCCTAATAACAACTGTAGTAGTAAGAAACCTCTAAACCTAAAAAACATTATTTAGGGCGTAATAACCCAGTAGTTTCTAACAGTTAACCTAACCTCTAAACCTATTCACGAGGGACAATAGTTATGGAAACGGCCGCCAGAGCTCTCGTCGGAAACTCCGAACATAGCCTATTGGTGACACGCAGAATACAAATGCAAATATCTCGGTTAATATTCAAGATAGAGAATTAATGTATAGATCAATATTTATAGTAAATTTAATTTGCAATAAGATTGATTCTATACAATCTTTTGATCCGACGTATAGTAACGGAGATATTTCGAATTTTCGAAAATCCTCCCCTCTAAACCCCCCCTCCCACTGGTCCGATTTCAGCCGTTAACGAACTTGATCTTTCTTTTTACATAAAACGCTTAAATATGAAGTTTGGTAAGGATCAAACAAAAATTTCGACCGCTAGAGCGGTAACAGACAAATATATATATATATATATATATATATATATATATATATATATATATAGATATATATAGATATATATATATATATATAGATATATATATATATATAGATATATATATACAGTTTTGAACGGACCTCATTTTCGTCATCTACTAGGTAGGACCGATGGACATTTAAAGAAAAATATCAAAAATTCCGTCATGAGTACAACCTCAATAGCTGATTTCCCTTAAGGGAAATCTGCTAACACTGATAAATCCTTAGTTCGATTATCTCCTAGAATTATCCATAATTAATGTATATCAATTTTTCATATTTTTTTAAGTAGCTTTCAACAAATTATATCAAATCTTAGTTGTAAGAATTGTGTTATAGTACGAGTATATGAGTTATAGAAGCCCTTATAACTTCGCCCAGCATTTTTCATAACTTCACATGACATATTTCCAGCGGCATAAATCTTCACTGAATTGAATTACCTTCGTTCTCAGAACTACTGCCTTGGGCCTCGGGCCTTTTATAAAAGCGTTATGATTCAGACCGCTAAAAAGGAGACAGATGAAAAGATGAATCACGTAGGACGATGTTTTTAATAATGGACGCAAATAAATCAAGGTGTTTTATTTATTGGCTCTGCCACTAAGAATTTATTTATATATCAATTCTTTGAATGGAGGTTTTCCGTTTATCCCTACGTCATTATTCCCATTGCACGTTTATTTTATTTATTATTTATACAGGAGCACCCACAAATAGGAGATTTGGTTCAATGTTTAACTATGTAAAATAAAAACAAAATTATAGAAAAATAACAAAAACTGTACCCAAAAAATAAATAAACATTAAATACTAGTAATAAAGATATCAAATATACATTAGAATAGTAATATATATATATATATATATATATATATATATATATACTAGCTAACGTACCCGACTTCGCATGGGAAATCATTTGAGATGATAGATTTGAGGAAAGACGGTACTTTGTTTTTGGCAAGGCTTCTACGTGGAAAACAACTACATTTCCCGGTTGGACGCATTGTTTTCCCTAATCATTCCCTCTCCAGTGTTTGACACACCGTGAACATAATCATGGATAGCATTTAATATAATTCAATATCATCTATAATGATAGAACGTATTTTGTACCTACTATCTTCCTAAGGTACTCTGCGATGATGGTATTTTATACGAAACGATATATAGCTACTTTTAATTCCAGGCCTCCCTGATAACCCCCACTCCTGTTCGTCTCTGAGAATATTGACATAACCTAAAGTCTAAGTTGGGTTAGTAGTAATATACGTACTAAGTTTCATAAAATTTGGTTCAGCCGTTTATGCGTGAAAAGGTAACAGACAAACAAACAAACAGACACGAAAGAAACAAATTGCAGATATCGTGTCTATGACATGTGAAACGAAAAGGTTTCGTGAAACTTTGAAAAAACAATCAATGTACAGACAGAGGTTACAATTTTATATAAATATATATATATATATATATATATATATATATATATATATATATATATATATACCGAGGCTTCAGTACAATATCAATTGCTGATTTCGCGTAAGGTAGATCTCATAATACATGACCTTATTCCTCATTTAGAAAAGAAATATATGAATCATTGTAGATTATAGGAAGAAAAGACGTACTCAGTGGCCTTAAAGGTGAGGCTATATAGCTATTACTTAGCAGTAAAATCTATTGAGGAATGATGCTTTGATGAGTTCCGCACTCCAAACGTTGCGAGGTTTCGGACGGAGGACACACAGCATCATCCTTGAGCGTATTTTATTTGCTCAGGTGTCGAAAGGAAGGTGGATGCAGTAAATCGGGCTAATTGAATTCCTCATTAAAATGCGCAAACAAGAATGATGATGGAATGCAAGGTCCCTGGCACTCGATGCGGGTTGCCTCATCCAGAGAATCATCTTCAACCGACTTGCTCAACTTTTTTCTCAACTAAGTAGTTTTCAGTCTCCGCTTTCTTACGACACCGGTCGTTTGCCTCTCTACAGCCATTTGGTCAGACGGCTTTCACTTCGACCAACATTCCCTCTTCTTTTTTTTTCCTTGTGTTTGATATCTCTCTCCAATCGAAATCCAAATACGAATGATACGAGGGTATAATAAATAAAAACACTTGACGGCTCTAAGACCTGAATAAAAAATATTTTATCGTTGACATTATGAATTCTTATGATCCCTTATGGCATTTAGAATTTTGAAAGAGAGAGTTACATCTCAATTGTGAAATTCATACATTCCTCCAGCTGTTCATTCCCATACAAGACCTGATCTTCTTCAAAACCCTGGATCAATTTCTTTTTCAGCTGAATCCCTTAAAGGGATATTGGGGAGGGGGGTAGAAATGGGAAAAATGAACAATGGCTTAAGTCACCTTTATTAAACGACAGAGTCCGCCACGCAGGGGATGCGCTTTCTAAGCAGATTTCCCACGTTCGTCACGTATTTGCATTTATCTATACACGTAAAAGTCAATTTAAACAATACTCGGTATGTAGGCTTCAAATTAAGTGCTTAATAATATAACAGCTTTTTGTTAATATGACATGAGTAGGAGTTTACTGATGGCCGAAAAATACAAAAATGCAAACATGTCAGTTAGTAATCAAAAAGTGAAAAAACCTACAGAACAACATTTATAGAACATTATATTTTCAATAACTATACTATCTTTTCGATCCAACGCATAATAACAAAGATATTAAGGATTTCAAAAATCCCCCGCAAACTCTCCCCCCTCCCACTAATCTGATTTTAGCCATTAGCGACCTTGATCTTCAGTTCTTCATAAACCGTTTAAATATCGAGTTTGGTAACGATCAAACAAAAATTACGAGCGTTACAGACAAATATATATATATATATATATATATATATATATATATATATATATATATATATACACAGTTTTGAATGGAACTGATTTTCGTCATCTTCTGGGTAGAATCGATGGATATTTGAGACATTTTTCGAAAATCGAGTCATGAGTACGACCTCAATACCTGATTTCTCTTAGGGGAAATCTGCTAAAAATGTTATATTACCAATCTAGCTTTAGTGAACTCACACCTATTTCTGAGTCTTTATGTGTATGTATACGTACATGCTGTATTATATATGAGCGAGAGTGTGTATTTGTTTGTGTATGTATATATTCTTTACTCAATTTTTACTATACCATCTATTAAGGAATCTATGATTCATGTCGAATTCTTGTTAAACCTTCTTAGGAGTAATAAGACCAGCCCCTTAGTTTACTTGGATAAACTGAACTACAATTAATAAGAATCATACAAAAAAAATAGTAAGAAAACATTTTTTCAATAGGGCCCTAGCACTAACTCCTTGACGCCTACTTGCAACAAATATGAAGAATAGAATGGGATCTGAGCCAAGAAAACTTATAAGTCGCACTCCTGAGCAAATCCAGCAAAGTCTCTACGACTCAAAGAAAAACATGTCTCCAATGTGAGCAAACAAGTCCCCCCAGATCTGATATAAAACCTGCCTCAGTAAGAAAATTCCTACATCTCCTACGTGCCTAGTAAATATTAATAGATTCCTTTATTTGAAAGGAGCCGTCTTCTCCTTCAGTAAATGCCACCGGGTTGGCAAGGTTTCACTATCACATTAAACCACAGGGACAAAAAAATATCTGGGTGGTCACTTAAAAAAAAGTATTTATATAGATAACAGAACAAATATATTATTAAAGGAGTTAAGAAAAGGTGTTGCTAAATTTATTTTATACATGTACATGTATTTTATTCATCTTGCGATGATTTGAAGAAGGAGAGGCAAGGAATCTTACGCCTAAACACCCAGAATTTAAATTCGACCCTAAGACACTTTTATTTATTTTTAACAAAGCAATTGTTATAAATTAAACCTGATAGCTTTATGGCTCATGGTAAGTATCATTTGGTTTCCTGAATATAACCGTAGCTACCATTGTAAGAGGATGAGTGTATAACAAATCGTATTTGATATTATAAATTTTAACAAAATGCCTATAAAGGAAAACAGCTATTGAGGTTCCACTCCATTGAAAAATGTCTACTCAATAGGTTCAGTTCTAAATTTATATAAATATACTAGCGTACCCAGCAGACGTTGTCCTGTGTGATATTTCAAGCGGTTAGGATATTTAATTAAATAATATTATGTTTATTACAAAACCTACTTTTAATATCACACAAAAAAACTTTTGTTATGTGCACGTTTGCCTAAAAACAAATAGAAAAGGAAATGTCGCGAATTATTTATTCAGTCCTTCCTTATAACCCCCACTCCCGTTCGAACTTAAAAAATTTAATATAGCTTATAATCATGGAAGAATTAATGCGTTCGGTTCAATCGTTAGTGTCCTATAAAATCGTTGGCTCCCACTTTAATTTTTTAGTGTATATCTCGTTTATACTTTGTTATATTACAAAAGTGAATATAAGAAAATTTACTCTAAATAACAAAATAAACAAATTTTATCCTGTGCATATTTGCCGAAAACCCAATAGGAAACGAAATATTTTTAATGTTAGGCCTCCTTTACAACCCCCGCTCCTGCTCCATCTGCCGGCCTGATTTGTGAATCTAAACCATCCAGGGCATCACCCAAACGCATACAAATAAAATCATTCAAATCGTTCCAGCCGTTTAGGAGAAGTTCAGTGTATGTATGTTGGTCAATAGTTACCAACTCGATATTATGGCATTTCATGCAGAGCTAAAGAACCATGTTCGTTAATTGATGAAAGTACGACCAAGAGTTGTGAAAAATAAAAATCTCGGTTATTATATATTATATGAGTCAAATCAGAAAGTTTTATACAGTCTTGTCGTAAATTTAGTTCTCTATAATTGCAGTTCTATACTTATTTTTTTCTAATTCTCATATTAACCTAGGTATTTGTATATTTTTTTTTCAACCTTAAGTAAACCCTCTATCCGACCATTTCGCATTTCCAGTAAATCAATAGATCGCTAAACATTTTATTAGACTTCAACACCACCTATTGTTTTTATCGGATCTTTTATACGTAAGATATATGGATAAAATTAGCCACGTTACAACATCATAGAAGATTAAGCTATTAAAAGCTTTAATATTATTTGATGTATACTATATTTACAACTTGAGTTTATATTTGATATTTCCTCATTTTATATAAATACTACCTTTCAAAACCTTTAAAAATTACAATCGTACCAGGAACATAATGAATAAAATCATAAATTCGAAATATCTCCACGATGGCGAGTAGGGTCGAAAAATTATAGATAACCAATATGTAATTTTCTACAATTATTGTTTTATGGTTATTTTTTTAATGTGAATATCAACCGAGTTATTCGTATTTTTTTTTAATTTTGTTAACCCCTACTTTTCCTCAGGGCTCAGGTTAGCCATGCGAGTTAAAGCGTTGACCTTTATCTCACATGGTAAACCTAGAGTGGCGAGTTCGATTCTTGCCTGGGCAAAGGAAATTATTTAGTGACGAAATTCATTAAATAACATCCTAAAATCCCACCCTGGCTAGAAAAGTGTGGTAACCTGTAGATAACCCGTCCCAATTAGCCTCAGTTGCAAAAAGTGGACGTTAATAAATAATAATAATAATAATAATACTTTTCCTCATGCGATATTCGTTTAATGAATGCCCACCAATAAACATCTTATTTTCATCTTGAACATGCTCATAACTAATAGTTGTAGGAGCCTCTAACAGTCAAAGAACCTAATGAAAAATAGCATTGCACCAATTTGTTCTAAATTGCATCATTAATTTTTGATAAGAGAATTCCACGTCATTCAATGCATGGCGTTTTTAATTCGTTATCACATCACAGAATCTTAAGCTCTGGAATATTCTGGTATCACAAAGAAAACATTGCTCAAGAGTTAAAAGCAGTAAATGACAGTAATTCGAACAGCAAACATTGTTGCAGGTGTATAACATAAGTTATGAAACACGCCATTAAAATTAAATGTGAGCTATTCATAAAGAATTTAACTCCTTTACCAACAAGAAGAAGCATTATGAAATAAATATAACCTTTGAAATGTATTTTTTTGACCTTCAATAGCATTTTAGCAGATTTCCCATTGATCCACCGATGTGGTACACTTAAAATTATATATATGTGGGCGCAGTTTTTGTTTGTTCCATATCAAATTTTATATATAACCGTTTCATGAAAAATTAAATTTCATGTTCTTTGACAACTATAATCGAGCCTTATAACGTATATATATTTTTTATTTATTTCCTTCCTGAAGTAACCCTACAGGAAGGGAGTTTATTAGCCACACGTCCCGTACAATAATTAGTACATAACGTGTGCTTGATACATAACATTTTTTTTAAACTATAAATAAAATAAAATATTTATACAATAAAATTATTTACAACAGAAAGAAAAACAAAAACAAATTTTGGATTCAATGATGAATAATTAATTAATTTAACTGTATTTCAGTTTTAAATAGTTTAGGTAGTCATACATTTCTTCAGCAAATTGTTTTAATTGTTTATTGTGTTTATAAAATAAATGTTTTCCCTCAACAGGCCAATTATCTTGTCGGCATTTTAATTGGGTTTTAAAGTCTTCTCTTTGGTCTGTTAGTAGTCTACAGTCATAGAGCAAGTGTCTGTATGTCTGTTCAGTAGTAAAGTCGCAGTTGGGTTGATCTGTTAGGCCAAAACGATTAAAATAAGAATTTGTTGTTCCGTGTCCAGTTAATAATTGTGTCAAGTAAAAGTCTGTTGATATTAATTTGTGTCCTAAGTACTCTTTAATGTCTGGAATAAATAGTTTTAGATGTTGTCCTTTCATAGTCGTATACCATTTCTGTTGCCATGTGTTAATTGTGTCCGTAATTAATTGTGTTTTTAAGTGTGATTTTTTTATTTTGTTGTAGCATTCTGGAATTTTGGTATCTTTTGACGCTGATTTTGCAGATAAATCAGCAAGATAGTTTCCCAAAACTCCAGAATGCCCTTTGATCCAGCAAAAGTGTATGTGTATATTATTTTGTTTAAGTCTTGTAAGTAACTGTCTGATTTTTTCTATCAAAGGGACATGAATTGTATAGTTAAGTGATTATAAAGAGTTTGGGCTATCAGTGTAAATTTTGATGTGTGTTGAAGGTTGTTTGTTGTCTATGTACAGTAAACTATTTGAGATTGCAATTTTTTATGCCTGATTATTGGTATACAGTTTTCCAAGTCTGAATTTTTTTTTGTATTTCTATTAGTTCATCTCTTTTAAAAACTATATACACACACACACATACACACACACATATATATATATATATATATATATATATATATATAAACATATAATTTGGATATAGGTTTTTAAATAAATATCCATGTAAACATACAATGGCGTATTCCAAATCTAGGCAATATTATCTCTTATTTTCAGTTTTTTCAGAACGAGTTTGATTTATATATCTTATTTACAAAAATGCTTACTGATTACAATCACTAATGGCCAGCATGTATTATCCATAAAATAATTTTACAACGAAGAATCATCCAGCTATTATAGAGTTGGCCAAAAATAACTGAGACCTTGATAATCTCCTTCATTAAAGTGTTTTAAAGGTACTTTATGTTTACACCACATTTAAAATTAAAGTTTCAAAAATTTCAAGTGGTGGATAAAGCCTGATTTAAAATTATGAAGTCAAGAATCATGATTATGAAAATCGGCTTACCCAAAATAAAACCAACTATTACAAAAAAAAAAAAAACTACAATTACACTTCTAACGGATATTTTCCTATTATTACTAAAAGTAATTGCAAAGTAAATCCAATCTGTAATTCATACAGTATGCAACAGTGACGAAAATATCATTGGTATTAATTATTCATGGTGTTGTTCCAGGTTATTCAAATCTAAGGGATGTTTGACGCAATGAGTATTAGTATAAAGAACATACACAATCTCTAAATTCTCAGTTAAGTAGAAATTACTGAAATAAACTGAACATGAATAATACTGACACAAAGCTTTATCATTATGAGTATTAAAATTAAGTATTTTGTGAGTTGAAGTAGTAATTAGAAAATGAGTTTCCAGTTTTGATATAGCCTTTGAAGCTTTGATTAATAAAATGGAATAGAGACAGTGGTTCTGATGTACTCCCACAGTTTAATCCATTAGTATACAACATACGTATATCTACTTCAATCAACAAGTACACACTGAAATACACTTGGTGTATATATTTTTACAAACACCTATATCCCCTTGACTACCAATTATTAAATTTTTGAAATTTTTCATAATTGTGATTTTATTGTTTTTACACCTTTTTTAAAGTTCAAAAACAGTGAATCAATTTTCTGATAGGGTGGGAGGGTCTAAACCGATGGGACATATATGTCATATTTCCTGGCTGGGTCATATTGCCCCATCGGTATTTTCTGGATGGTAACTTTTGTCCCACTAGTATTTTTCTCTCTCAATAAGAAAAAACAAGAACTGTAAGACAAGAAAATTTTATTAGCGATCAACAAACTTAATTAACAAACAAATTGAAAGCTACATTGTAATTGAAAAAAACATTCAAGCCTCATAAAAGTAGTTATGAAGTGTTATAAGGTACAGAACATTGTGAGCATAAAGGAATGTTACAGCTTGTGCATTTTAACTTTGTTCTTTTCTCAATGCAATTTTGTGAGCACCATGCACATCGGCGTCGCGGCTGTCCTAGTGGACGATGACCGCCAATATTATGTAATTGTCGTACTCGTCTTGATGACCTTCCTCTTCTAGACCGATGTTTGATAGTGCGATATTGCTTTCCATATGAAATCAATGATTCAGTAAGTGGAACCAAGAACTGTAATAGTTTTGTCTTTTTCTTGAATAATCCATGCATTGACAACAGCAACCATGAGAACTCATAGAAGACTTTTTTCCACCATTTCAAAGACTTTCTGCCAAAATCACAATCTGACCTTTTGATCAGAATGTAATTCCCTGTATTGTCTCAGAATATCAAGGCATATAGACAGTGAGCTACATACATAAAAATACAGCAGGAGAAAATAACCAACAAACATTTCAATTCATCAGTTAAAGTCAAGAGTATCCTAGTCAGTCGAGGTTGAGTCGGTACAAGTCTGAGATGAAATGTATCATGAGGTGTTGTCCAAATAACATTACCACTGTCAGAAGTGTGTAAACCCGTACCAATGTCGTCGTTGTTGACATCATCATCATCAGTCTGACTGTCACTGTTTTCATTCAAGGGTTCCTTCTTCATCTGAATCATCAGAGGGGACGTATTCTTCCTCCGAGTTGTCGTGTATCTCCCATAGCTCTTCTTTTGTAAAATTTCTGTTTCGAGTGCAATTCATCTTTTGGGGCTCTTCATCTGTATAACGTCTCTTTCTACTCATATTTCCAAAATAAAATAAATGAAAGCAAAAAATGTATCAAACCTATGCAAAATGCTGATAAGAGAATGTTGGCCACAAAGGAAGTAAATCAAGGTTGACTATACCAAAATATATCAGTTTGTGACACACAAATTTGATAATACTATGATTTTAACTTTCCACAACACTGAATCAGCAGAAAAATACCAAAGAAGTTGTCCTTAATTTTGTTTCAACTATTTTTCGTCAATACTAACCAAGAACACAGAAACAGAAAATAAAAAACAACAGGTTACAATAGATAACAGGTATTGACTGCTTTAGTGAGTACTGGCCTATAGCGGTGTCAGCCAGCTCTAGAGGTCCTAGGGAACAAGAAAACCAGTGGGACAGCCATATTCATGTTTTCATTGCGGAGAAAACTAATATATATAACCCAATGGTAGTCAAAGGGATATACTCCTGCTCTAGGACATGTAGCTTGAGCATAGTTAGGTGAATATTTATATTAACATATTGGACTAGTAATTTAATTAATAAATTCAGTCATTATGAAAAAGCATTAACCCGAATCCGGCCCGCGGTAAGGTTTGATCTCCTTGAAAAACCGTATTATCCAAACATATTACACTACTTACTCCAAATTAGGAAGATGAGGAGAGATTTGTGCGTTTGGCAGTACATATAAATGCGAACAGTTCTTTCCAATGATGAAAGAAATAAATCGAAATATTGTTCAAGGCTGACTAACGATAATTTGGAAAATTCTTTTCGTCTTTGTATCAGTGGAATTAATCCAAACGATCGATGGAGTAGTTTCCCAAATTCAAGCTCAAGTGTCTCATTGATTTCACTTTCGTGTTTGTAATAATTCCAAATTTTACGATTTAATTATAATGTTGTACCTATTTGATTCATTTCATTTTGTTTTTTTAATAAATTGTATTATAATTACATATCCGTATAATTTCATATCTGATATCTATCGTTGAAAATTATTAACACTACTTTAAAACGCGCTACATTTAAAAGCGGCCCACGAACGTATTTTCACACTAAAGTTTGGCCCGTTACATGTCAAAGGTTGCCCATACCTGCTTTAAACATTATAAAAGCCCTGCATACCGGGCCTGAGTTAACGAAGCAGATTTTCAACATGTTATTTTCAAAAAACCAAATCCGACGAGTAGAAGGGAGATTCACGAAAATCTTAATTGCATATGTAATATGCGCATGTATCTCAAATAAAAAAAGGTTCGTTGAAAACAATGTTTGGTATTTATCCTTTGAGTAAAAAATTTCATGATATATTAGGTTATTTTTAAAGCCCGAAAAAGTACTCTTATTTGTCTTGTAAAGACTTCAATTAATATTGAAGATAGGCAAAAAATCATATATAAAAACATTTAGAGAACATTAAATTTGCAGGAAGATTGGTTCTATATAATTTTTAACGGCGTATTGTAACGAATTATGGAATTTTCAGAATCCCCCGTCCTAATGCCCCCTCTTGATCTTCAGTTAGATGGTGGAATGATATGAAACCGCATATATCTGTGCAGTCAAAAGGATTAGACAACGACAGATGATTTCTTCATCAATTAAGATTTAACCCCGTAAACTTCGTGATTATTATTTCAGCAGGAGCATACTTGATATTTAGCCATTTCATGAAAAACTAAGGATTGTATTAGATTGTGTGAAGGAGTGGGGAGGGTGGTAGAGAGAGAGGATCAGAAAGGAGAATAAAAATGTTACTATGAGTCGAATCGAAAAATCGTATGTAGTCTTGTTAGAATGCTAACTTTCAATTACTAACATTTTTTAAAATCAATATTAAGTTGTTGTTTTTTGTCATCACGTCAACGCAACTAATTTTTACTTTAAGTGCCTCAGTTACTATATATAAACATCAAGTCCAATTAAAATTTTAATTCCTGTATATGTAAAGATTTAATTTTAATTTGTGGGAGAAACAAAGAATAGATGGTGAGATAAGAACATGAGTGTATCGTATTTCAGTTCGTGCCTAATCAACGTAGTTCACGCAGAAGCAGGGTTATGGGGCTTTTTGTTGTTACTCTTTGTCATCACCTCAATAAACCAGAGACAGCTAAAAAATCGTCAGCTATATAGCAGAAAGATACACACTGAAAAATACATTTGTATGATTTTTTGTAATCATATATAGCTTTGTTAGAGCAAGCCCTTAATTTAACTTGAGGAAGTATACTGGATAAATAACAAGAAAAGAAAGAGCTGTTGCCTAAGTAAGTAACCTCATCACGAAAATATGGCTGGAGAACTTTGTTCATTTGCTCCTGCAAACATTCATAAAGCACCATACAAACTAGTACGGTGAGTAAATCTTGGGTGTTGAACTTGGAAAGGGTGTGAGGACCACATTATTCGCCTCACTGGAATATTCTAAGCACTTTCATGTTATTGTTGTTCTTAAGTTGAACTCCTTAACATTTTTAAAGCTATTTGTGTCTGTTTTAGTGATTGATTAATTAATATTAATGATAAAAAATAAAAAAAATTAAACGTGGTATAAAGAGGACCTGATTGTGAAGCTCTTTTTATTAAAATCCTTAGATAGCTTCATAGCAATTCTTCCCATATTTTACAAACTCAGAAAACCAAAAATAATCAAATATAGCAACAACTAAAATGGGGTATTTGTAATTTCAATATATTCCCCTTTCCCCTTTTCAAAGTTATGTGACAGCATCAAAAATTTATCTTCATTTATAATGCAACTATTTTTTTTATATTGATCAGCTCTTTATACAAGTTACTAAGTTATTCATGTATTGAAAATTATTGAAAAAATTGTCTTAGCTAATTTGAACAAAAATTTCATTTTCAATTTGAGACTCAAATATTTCTAATAAGCCCTAGAAGCACTAATATAATTGATCAGGATTGAAGATTAACACAAAATTCCAATCCCTCGCATAATTTGTTTACTATGATGGAGTCACCCATAATATCAGTGCTAAAACTAATAACAGGCATTCAATTACACACTTATTATGATTATTTAATATGATTAGATGTAAAATAGGGTTTAAGTTGAAGGTGTTTACATGTCTTTAGTCTAGCCTACTGGGGATTTATTCAAACTGTTTCTTATGTTAGAGTAAAATGTGCTTAGTTCGTTTGTGCGCGTACCTTGGAGTGCTTTGTTTGTTATAATTACCTATGTATTTCATTGATGAGTGGGTTATTTTTGTGTTTACAAGATTTGAAAAACTTACTGGATAGCTTACGGATATATGTCTTTATCATTGGTAAGTTGGAAATTTGATGCAATTTTCTTATTCTATTTAAATAAAAAAAAAAAAATATTTTATGTTTCTTAATGTAATTGTATAGGTCAGAAGGAACACTATGAATTATTTTGTAAATTTCTTATTATTCAATAAAGGACTTAAAAAAAAGAAAAAAAAAAGACATTCAATATAAATATTGTTATTTATTTATTTATTTGTATTTTTTGTTTGGTGTCACGCGATTTACACGTTTAGCGATTTACACACTTTATCCACACAACCAAATGGTAAAATTTCTCCAAATTATTCAATCTAGTTATTAAATTTATTGTTGCTGCTCGGCGATAACAATAGCGCAAAATAAAATAAAGTAGGAACTAATAGGAAAAAAACAACTGTAAAAACAGGAAAAAAACTATTGAACGGGGAAAGGTATGAAGAGGAAACAGAAAAAAACACATGAATAATTGGTAAAAGAAACAAAAAAACGTAATGAAAACAAAAATATTTTATAAAAGTTAATAAAAATATAATTAGTAAATTATAATAAATAAACAAGGATTTATTTAAAAGTTTGTAAAAAGGATTCAGAATTTCACACATACACACACACACACACACACACACACACACACACACACGCACGCTCTCACACACACACACGCACACACACACACACACACACACACACACACACACACACACACACACGCACTGTTGAATTAAACCTTTATGGCTATACTTCACTGGAAATAAGAAGAGGTTGGGTACTATATAAGTGTGTAAATGTGTGCTTGTTTTAAATATGATAATAAAACGTCTAGATGTGTACTTTCGTTGTTCAGCAGTTCGTCCAATATAAATATTCGATTAGCATTTGATTTGAACCCAGAAATACCTTTCATAAGGCCAAAAAACTACGAAATGAAAAAAAATTAATTTTTAATCAAAGATGTTATATTAAACAGCATTTTTTTCTGTTATTAATTAACAGCAGGTTTTTATGATTCAATGTATTTTTTGAGATGGAAAAAAAATATTCCAAATTTTATTAATTAAGGCTAGATGAATATAAAAAAGTCTGTCACTGAGGGGCTGTGTAAACTAAGCAGATTTCCCACGTACTAGCAGAGGATACTTGTGTCCTCATCTCACAAGTATCAGCGATAACAATTAAATTTATGTTCTCCAAATAAAATTAACTCCTAAAACACTTTCAAATCAAAATGTTTGGGTTAATCCAACTGCATAACAGGCACCGCGTGGGGTCATTCATATAAAGTGATACAAGGTAGGTTGCTCGACAATCTTAATTTTTTTATATGTTTTTACTACAGAAATAGGAAGTTGAAAACAGATTTTTAAGAAATGTTATCTTACACCCTATGTCAGTAGTGGCTATTTTTGTTTAGGAAAACGCAGACGTTTTTGGCTTTGAAGACGTTAGTGTTAAATTTATTATCTTTGGACTGGATCATTCTACGCCATTTGAATTTATATAATTTTTTTAGAGCTTTTTTCTCTACAATATTTTTCCCTAGCCATAATGCCCTAATTGCAAAGTCAAAATGGTCTCCAAAGGTTAGGGGTTGAAAATTGTGAAATTCCGGTTTTTAGAAATTAAAAAAAGCTCAAGCTAGTTCGGCCCTAACAGTTCGGCTCTCGTATGGAGATTTCTCTATTGTATAACTTCACGTGGGAAATCTGCTTAGTTTACGAAGCCCCTGCGTGACGGACTTTTTTTTTTTAAACCTGAATTGAACTTTCTATTTGTGCAGTAAACACATATAAAAATATTAATATGATCGAATAACAACTTTAATTTTTTTGGAGCACTTCGTATGTATTGACCCGCACGAGAAACATGAAGTTGTTTTTTGCATACAAATGCCTATCGTCGGTCAATATTTGCATTCCACTAAGGGGATGGCTCTCTAATTGTTTTAGTCTCAGGCGGAAGGCTTTAACGTCGAGTTAATTAGATAAGTAGTTAGTATTATTCAAAAACAAACACAAAAAAAAAAAATCTGCAGACCTTAGAAATTTTCAGCTCTTAACAAGTGATTCGTGGCCGATGTATTACGGAGTAGATGACAGCACTACGCATTATCCCAGTTAACCAATAAAGAACTGACATTTTTCCTGTCCACTGACAGGCTCCATAATACTCGGGGTGGGTTCCCATGGCACTCATATAAGCATAACATACGCAATGAAGATATTAAGACATTGTCGGAAGATGATATAAAACCTGATGAAATTGTGAGTTTCTTTCCCCAATCCCACCCCTAAAAACAAATCAAATAGAAGTCTATTGTACAGGCCAATTACATGGCCGGCTTTCTTCTGGTTAACCATGATTAGCTGGTGCTTTGTGGTCGTTTATGGCAGGGAGAAATAGATTGTTGGCCGGCAATTGCCAGCCCTGTTGGAAATAAAAACTGAAGGTAATAGGAGTTTGGAAACTATGGGAACGCAGGAGGCTTCCAGCTGTTGGAAAAGTGTGGGAGGAGCTAAAGAAAGAGTGAAAGTAAATCCACTTTCATCAGGCCTTTTTTATCAATGATAACGTTATCAAAGTATATCAGTCGGTCATTGGATAAAGATTGAAACACTCTTTATCAATTTTAATTGTGCACAAAAATGACTTCAATGATCCATTCCGATTTAAATTAACAGATAAGTAATTAATGAAGTGTAAACATCTCATTTTAAGATAGAAATCTCCGAAGAACATTTGATGGGTTCAGTCGAACAGTTTTGCGTGCAAGCTCGAATGTTTTTTCTTGCTAGTAGAAAATCTTTCTTATAATTGGTCCTTTGAATACTACAAATTCAAGCAAAATTTATATAACAATTTTAAGAGTAGGAATAATAAGCACATTTCTTAAGGTATTGAACAAATAATGAAGCATGTTTTTAACATATTTAAATAATAGAGCAACTTTTTACCCTTTGAGTCTCTTAAAAGACTCCATATGTTTATCTATATAGATTCTCTAATGATTTGGTCTGGCACGTGGAGGTCCACTTTGAACAGAGGGATATAAAAAGGTCACACACTTCCACTCACATAAATTCTTTATTACTGGCAGAGTACTTTTGGAACAACCTGGCCCATGTTCAGTGCTCTAGAGTTGGTCCCTAGTCCCACTCTACTGGCTAGACCACTAAAGATTTTGAAAAAGGATCTTTCTGTTGAATTTATATTATTTTTTGAGTATGTAAATATGTAAACACACACACACACATATATTATTATTATGGGGGAGGTTGATACTCAGTAAAAAATATTATTATTATGGGGGGGGAGGTTTATACTCAGTAAAAACTGGAGTAAAATCCATATCGGGAGGAAATCCAACCGATATAGAGTTTGTAACTGTGACATGTTATGGGGAATTTAAAAATTTTCGCACGATTCTGGCAGTGCTATGCTTCCTTTATAATTGCTGTTGGCAGATTTAAATTCTTGGTGCCTACTATTGTCGTTTTTGGCACGAGTCCATTTGAACTAATTATAATAGGCGTAACTATGGCAGATTTCAGTTTGTATACCTCTTTGAGTTCGATAGCCAATTCTTGATATTTTCTTATTTGTTCGGTATAGGATTTTCGAATATTCTCATCATTGGGTTTATTCGTTTATTCATTTATTATTATTATTATTGTCATGAAAATCCTTATCAGCGAAAAATTCTGCGAGCCAATACAAAGTGAATGTTTATTTGAAGCAATACACTTCTTAATGCATCAGATGCGATATAATTATTAATACTACGATTGTTTTCTAAATCACTTTTGTTTTCTGCATTATTAGCAGATTTCTCATAAGTACATCGATCCTACCTAGTAGATAACGAAAATGATGCCCGTTTCTAGCCGCTGCAATTCTGGTTTAATCGCTACAAAATTCGATATTTAATCGTTTCATGTAAAAAGAAAGATCAAGTACGTTAATGGCAGAAATCCGACCCATAGGAGGAGGGGTTTAGAGGGACGGAATTTGAAAAATCTTAATATTACCGTTATTATAAATTGGACCGAAAAATTGTTTAGAACCAGTCTAATTGCAAATGGAATGGTCTTCAATAAATTTTGTTATGTGTATGTATTCACTATCTTGTTTATTAACGGAGATATTAGTATTTTTTTCGTATTCGGCCTTCAATAAACCCCCACTCCTACTCATGTCATTAACAATAAGCTGTTATATTATGAAGCACATTACTTGAAGCGTAAATACCAAATATTGTTCACATGGAACTTTTACTTATTCT
Organism: Riptortus pedestris; assembly: GCA_019009955.1. Classification (NCBI taxonomy): domain Eukaryota; kingdom Metazoa; phylum Arthropoda; class Insecta; order Hemiptera; family Alydidae; genus Riptortus; species Riptortus pedestris. The sequence goes on from CM032228.1 coordinate 46,742,603, forward strand.
GCTTTGTTTATGCAGCGTGGCGGACTTTTATTTTTATTTGAGCATTATTACGTTTTCAGAAAAAAAAACTTTGAAGTGGTAGTTTAAATGAGTTTATGAATATATCACTGTAAGAAGATAGATAATTTTATCGGATAAACTGAAAGGTTGATTTGCATAGATTTAGATTTTAGAAATCGATTAACTCATCCTTGACAACATCTTAGATGTCATCGGACTTAAATCCTAGAAAATAGTAAAGTCAACGGCCGCTAAAGGTCAAACAATTCATCTCGGAATAAATTAAGTAACGTTAATTGCACGTCTCAGGTATGCTACATCTGCCGAGCTGAACGCAGATAAGCCCCAATCTATTGGGATATCAATCTATGGAGACATATCATTATCAGGCGGCATTTTGCACTATCAATAGGAATTACGCCACAGCTCTGAATGGGAGAGCTACGTGAGAAAACGAACAGTAGTAAACGGATGATATTATCAGCTGATCGTCGATGCGGGTTTGTATCGCTTATCACAGATCCTATCTCCGGCTGTATCGATTGCCTATAAGGTGAAGGATATCTTTCTTTTTCAAATGTTCACACTTTTTCATCTCCCTGATTTTTCTTCACGTCCATTTATTAAGAGAAGGTTGTGACTGGAATTCTTGAGAGAGATGTAGGAAGAGAGAGAGAGAGATAGAGAGGGTGGGGGCGTGGGAACCCAAGGGTAGGTGAACCTCTAGCCGAGGCAAGGACGTACTTGGGACCTAGTGGTCGGTGAGTGGTTCGATTCACTTTTTATTTTATCCCCTACTCCCATTCCTAGGAGTCATGACCGGCCGGTCTTGCAGCATTTCCGTCTGGTGTAACCCCGCCATTAACCAATAGTGATAGATGTAAAGTGTATTCGTAGCTTACAGGCGCAGTTGCTCAACCGCTATCTAAAGTCGACTTGGAAATATGTACTCGCTGATAATATCCACCTGACTGCCTCTAGTAAATATACAGTTTGTAAAGGATAACAGCTATTGAAAACAACACTAAACGGACCATGGGAACAGAAATACAAGCAGTTATTAGTTCTGTCCTTGATTTTATGAAAGACTTATTGTAAATCAAAATACACTATGAACTCTGTTCTGAAAATCCAATTACTATAAATTAGAGTTCTGCGTGATCAGTAGTTGTTGATAAAAGCTACGTTGTTGAGTTTGGTAAACTGACGATTTTCTGCTAAACAGACGAAATCAAATAAACTTTACTATTTTTTACTTTTTAACTTTAATATTCTAATTACAGAGTTTTTAATTTATATCTAGTGACATACACCTTTTAGGTTGCTGACTGTGTTAACATATTTTAGTTATTTATCTGACTTGATACAATATGTATTGTTTTACTCATTAGTGATATATTCCTAGGGATTGACTTTACACGCTCTGTGCTTCAGCATCTCAATGTAATTGAGCAGGCCCTCAAACTGTATATAACTTTGAACAATAAAGTGATTCTCTCAAGAGAAAAATCGTTTATAATTAACAGGTGTCTAACCGGGACACTAGGCTATATAGGTTAGTACTCTACCAACTAAGTCACGGTAAAAGCTCAACTGGCTCACAGTTCAATGTTCAAAGTACAGGACAAAATAATTATGAAAAGATTGATTCGAGTTCTAGCTAACGTAATCAATACCATTTAGTGTGTACGTCAGCCAGTGGCTGCGTAAACTAAGCAGATTTCCCACATATTTGTATTTGTCTCATAAAGTAAAAGTTCAAAGAAAACAATATTTGATATTTATGCTTCAAATAATGTGCTTCATAATATAACGGCTAATTGTTAATATGACATTAGTAGGAGGGGTATTTGTAATTTATAATTTTCAGCCTCCAGTATCAAACTCCCTTTTAGTCATCGCCTGTACCAAAAATTAGCCTGTATATTATGAAGCGTTTATTTTTCCAAGCTTAAATAAATACCAAACATTGTTTTCATTGGACCTTTATTAAGTGAGATAAAGCTTTCAAGGTCGGGACTCAAAATAGTTATTTTATCTATACCTTACTCAATATTTAAAGTTTTTATTCAATACTAAAAATCGAATTAGTTAATGGCTGAGATCGGATGAGGAAAAGTGGGAGAGTGTTAGAAGGAAGAAGGGGATTCGTTATTATGAGTCGAATCAAAAAATGATGTAGAACCAATTCTGTTAAACTATTGATGCTTTAAAATTGTAGTACTATACATTTGAGCTCAACTCTTAAGCGAGTTGTTCGCATTTTCTTGTTTTCAGTCTTCAGCACCCCCCCCCCACTACTATTCATCGAAGTATGACTTAGAAATAGAAAATATATGTAGAGATGAGTGTTTCTTCCAGCACATTGCAAATCTGCTTAGTTATCGCAGCCCATTTTATTTTCTTCAGTGTAGCTTCCGTTTGAAGCGAGGCATGACACACTTAACGAAGGCAACACTGAAGTTTTATGAAATCCCATTGTAGTGATCATGGTCATTGTGCTACTCTAGGAAATGTAGGCCGGTTCTTTGTACATATTGAAACAATGGAGTGTTATTGTTCTGCAAGCTGCAGAAACCGGGGTGGTCAGGCTCCAGGCTACTGTGTGTTCCTGAGCTGGAAGATGTCTTGCGAGAGTCTCCGGGGGTAATGCCCGGACTGTTGTGTGTAATGGGAGTTGATTGCCTTAACCCAATAGCGGTAATTAGCAAAACTAAAGTTGGCTATCAATTAAAACTATTATAGAATTGATTAATATTATACATTTTAATCATGGCTGCCAAGGCAGCACAATCCTAATAAGTCCGTCACGCAAGGGCTGCGTAAACTAAGCAGATTTCCCGGGTGAAGTTTTACAATAGAGAAATCTGACTGCTAATAACAATAGTAGTAACGAATCTCCTAACCAATTCACGAGGGGCGAACTGTTACGGAAAGTCCCGAATATAGCCGACCTCTGCCGACCACACACTCTTAACACAAATGCAAATATCTCGGTTAATATTCAAGATATAGAATAAATGGAAATAACAATATTTATAGTAAACTTAATTTACTATAAGATTGTTTCTATACAATGTTTCGATCCGACGTATAGTAACGGAGATATTCCGAAATTTCGAAAATCTCCCCCTTTAAACCCCCCTCCCACTTGTCCGATTTCAGCCCGAACAACCGACGAACGAACGAACTGGACCTTTATTTTTACATAAGACGTTTGAATATCGAGTTTGGTAACGATCAAGCCTCCTGGGTAGGATCGATGGACATTTGAAGAACATTTTCGAAAATCGCGTCATGAGTACGACCTCAATAGCTGAATTCCCTTAAAGGAAATCTGCTAATAGACTCCACATTTGGATTTTTGCCCCTTTTTATTGGTCGTACATTTTAGCAAATTTCCTCTATCGGAAACCAGCTATTGATGTCGTACTGATGACGTGATTTTCGAAAGATTTCATGAAATGTCCTACCCAGAAGATGACGAAAATGAGGTCCGTTCAAAACTGTGTTTGTATAACTAAAGGTCAAGTTCGTTAATGGCTAAAATCAGATTTGTGTGTTACACGGGGGAATTTTGAAAATTCGTAATATCTCCGTTATTATGCGTAGGATGGAGCTATTGTATATAACCAATCTTGATACAATTGTATTTTTCTATAAATGTTGTGGTGTACGTTTTTCCACTATCGTATTTATTAACCGAAATATTTGAATTTTTTAGTTTTCTGTCCTCAGTAAACCGCCACTCCTACTCATGTCATATTAACAATATTCTGTTATATTATGAACACTTTATTTGAAGAATAAATACCAAATATTGTTCGCATTTTACTTTTAGGTTTTGAGATAAATGCCAATACCTGCCGCACGTGGGAAATCTGCTTAGCTAACGCAGGCCATGCGTAATGGACTTTATCTCCTCCAGAATTATCCACTTACCTTTTATAATGTTTCTGACAATTAATATTTCCCTGTGTCACATTTATTTTAGTCATTAGTGATATTGTCCTAGGGATTGACTTCAGTCGCTCTGTGCTTCAGCATCTCAATGTAATTTGAGCAAGACCTCAAAACTGTATATAACTTTGTACAATAAAGTGATTCTCTCTAGAGAAAAATCGTTTATAATTAACAGGTGTCTAACCAGGACACTATATTTCCCTGTGATCAACCAGCTCGTCAAATAAACTGACTGATAAGATATTATCACTAACTCACAACACCCACGATCATCAGAACGATGAAAACAACTCATTTCCTGGTTTATTAACGGCATCAGTTTCATCCAGTTCAATGTAGCGTTTTAAAATTTAAATGGGGCAGGAATAACTTTATTTATTAGACGCTGAAACGATCCACAATTCAATTTATAGCTTTCACAAGCAAGATTTCAATTCGATGTGGGTGGTTTTTATGACCATCCTAACGGGAGTCGCCTTGTTTGTCCGTGATGACTCAAAAGATGCTTGGATTAATTAGTGTTTTTATCCTAATTAACACTTTACATTATGAACCGAGGTGGGTGTAAACACGTACACAATATTCCAAGAAGACATGACTCATAATTTGGTCAACTGGTCTGGGGGGGGTTATGCAATATCGGAATAAATTAATCAAAAGATTGTTGCCTAAAAATCCCAGATTGGATGAGCCAGATTAACACTAAATTACGAGTGAATTTCTGTGTACCATATACTACTTTCCTTTCCTATACTAATATCTAAATTTCTAAAACTTTCATGTACTTTATCAATCTCTCCCGAAGCTGAGATTTGATCGTCGGGCTGAGATGGTAAATCATCTCAATAACAATTAGATCACTAACATACTAACTCTCCAGAAAACTTTGAAGTTCGTGAAAATTGGTTATTCTGCAAAACCGCACAATAAGAAAGTAATTTTTTTATCCTATTTCCTTTGGTAATTAGTATAAGACCAAAAAATGTTAAAATTAAAGAAATTACATTTCACAAATTTTTCCACGAGTTTATGAAAATTGTATGTCCAATGAGTTAGATTATAACATTAACATTGAATGATAATATTCTAAAGTTACATCATATACAGCATATAAGGGTGACCACCTTGAATACCTGATCTTAAATAAAAAATGTTAATATAAATTTTTCTTAACTAATAAATTACGTAAATGTAATCAGAGGAAGTTTAAAATAGGTTGAAATAAATTAATACTAGATAGAAGATATCAAACAACTTATTAAGATAAGGTACATACTAGGAATTCTATTTATTTAATATGAAAATGTTTTAAAATGTTTCTTTCCTAATTAACTCGCCACTCTAAGAATCGAAGTGGGCGTAACACGTACACGATATTCAACAAGTGGTGACTAATGAATTTGTTAATTGATTAGATGAGAGTGATTTAATATTCCTCCAAATAAATTAGCCATAATTTAATGAAAAAAAAATAAAAGAATATTATGTTTAACTCTATAACATGAGTGAACTTCTGTTCACCATATCTTACTTTCCTATCGTACATGTATTGAAGTAGCTTTTGAGTTGTCTTACTGTTCTCAGATTTCTTTGTTAGGTTGATTCAGTTGCCGAGTTGATGGAAATTAATACACTTACAAACCAACCCTCTAGACATTTATTTACTTAAATACTTAAATATTTTCTTAGATAATAGTTAAAATATTCCCCTTGAATTTCTTTCTTTCTTGATTAAACTAAAATTGCCATTGAAATTTTGAACGGACTTCATTTTCGTCATCTACTGGGTAGGATCGACGGACGTTTGTAGTAATTTTTCAAAAATCGAGTACGACCTCAATTGCTGATTCCCCTAAAGGTAAATCAGCTAAAAAATAGATTTTAAGAGATCTTCCTGGAGAAGTAAAGACAGCCTTAGAGCAGCTGAGGAGAAATCTTCACTCCAGATTACAAATTCTTTTTTTTTCTTTATGCCTATAACAGGTGGTTGGATCATTAGCGATACTAGGAGACGACTTCCTTACTAGGAGCTGGGAGAGATGCGATTGCAGACACCAATCAGCGTGGAGCTGTAAAGCCGGTCAGCTGTCACTGGAGGTAGTCTGTTTTGCCCGGGAGTCACCTTGCAAGGACAGGGGCGGAGAAAGGGGCTAGCGAGCCACACCCCTGCAACTAGCTAGCTGTTACGTAGCGGGGTGAATGTAGTGGGAGGTTTCGCAAGCAGGAAACCTCTCATTAGCATTCCCGCCGTCAGGTTATTTAGCTATACAAGCATTTGATGGCGGATTCGACGGGGTGCTTCCACGGAATCGACAATGGGTATCGGGCAGGCCATTGTACCTACAGTATTTGCATCGGCCAGCTGTACATTTAAATCGGTTCTCTCGCTTTAGCTTGATTAAGCAAACAATGACAGGCCTCTGGGTATTGACTTTTTATTCTGCTCAGAAAAAGTGTGACGGTCTGTCAGGCAGGTAGCCAACCTGTGCTGATTTAATCTTGCTCGGGAATACGAAACTAAAATAGATAATTACATTATCTTGGTTGTATCCATTTCCCTAAAGACTACAACATAATCCGACACGCAGTCCCTGCGTAAGCTAATCAGATTTCCTACGTTCTGGTACGAGATACTATCAGGTGACCAATATAATCTGTAGTTCTAACCATATATCCGATGAGTAGAAGAGAGGTTTACTGAATACAGAAAACGAATAACTCGCTTAATGCTCGTATTTGGAATATGAAACAATGTATAGAACAACAGTTATAGAGCTTCGATAGTTTAACAAGGTTTGTTCTATGGCCATTAACGAAAATGAACAATGTTTTTACCGAAAGGGTTAAGGATCGAGCATGGTATAGATACAATTTATATTTTCAAGTATAGAAATAAAATGTTAACGATGACGTCACCAACCAACGTATTACCAAGAATCTCACATAATAAAGGTCCGTTGAAAACCATTTTCCGCATTTACGCTTGGAGTAGGACATGATATAACATCTAATTGCCAATGTGACGTCTAAGAGTGGAGATCTAACAAATATCTCGGTTAATATTCAAGATGGAGAGCAAATGTATATAACAGCATTGATATGCAAATAAATTTAAAACAAGATTGGTTCTATACAATTTTTCGATCCGTTTTATAATAACGCAGATGATACTAATTTTGGAAACTCCCCTCAATAAATCCCCCCTCCACTAGTGCAATTTCAGTCATGATCAAGCTTGATCTTTAGTTTATACATAAATGTTAAAATGTCTAGTTGGTTAAGTCTCAAATAAACATTGACACCTAGAGTGGCAACAGGTACGTATAAGGTTTCGAACGGACTTCATTTTTGTTAGTCCTGGATAGAATCGACGGAAATTTGAAGAACTATTTACGATAAATTTCATGTCATAAGGACAGTCTCTATAGTATATGTATATAGGAAAATATTTTCTTCATACGTAGGATTCTTATATCCACTAGCTCTCGTCTTTATGCCTCGGAGGTCCCTTAGTTTTAATTTCTAAGGGACTTTCTATTCATTTCAATAGATGTGAGTAAAATGCTAAGCTCTTTCCCTGAACTATTTTTATTTTCAAAGCCCTTTCCTATTTAGTGGGACATCTTCCGTCCAGAACGTGTTGAGTCTTCCACGACTCCAGAAGAGCTTCTGCCTTAGCCGTGGGACGACAGTACTTTCCAAATAAACATTTCGTGAAAGATTTTTGCGTTTTCACTCAACCTTTCAACTCATTACCTATGTTTATCTAAATGAACACATACTTTCCAATTGATTCCCATCAAGTCCAAACTCTGGTTTTAAATCCCAATCTAAATTCGATTTAATATGCAAAATAGAACATATAACTGTGAAATTTCAAGTTCGAAAAAAAAAGGGAAAAAATATTTGTAGGATATTGGGTATATAACATTATTAAACCAATTAAGAATTCATTCTGTCCCTAAACTGTACCCCACTGCGCTTCCTGGTTCCGTTTCAGTTATTAACGAGCAAACCTTAGTTTTTACATGAGATGCTTATAATCGTGAATAGTATCGATTTAATAAAAATATAAGGCCTCAAAACTAAAATATTCACCGCTGACACCACGTTGCGTGTATATCGCTGCATCTCACAATTTACATATATCCGTAAAAATTATGGATCGTAGGGTACCTCGCAAGGCAGGATATTGTCCTCCATACCAACTACATGCCATAGCATTCTCCTCGTCACACTTAAGGTTGCAAATTGTTGGCATTAGACGTATCTAGGTTTAGAATAGCTGTTATCCATAAAAGATTAATATTATAATAGTGTTTCGTCAAAATATAAAAATTAGATTAACGTGAGCACTAAATAATCTTTCAATTGTCATCAAATTTCAGTCATATTATAATTTCAAGTGTGAAGCATGGAACATTTATTCGACGAATATTGACGCATTACATGGGTTATTATAAATCTAGTTTCCCAGAAGAAAAATATTAGGATGTATTATCTCAGCAAAAGTGAAGGGATATTGCCAGATTCTGTTCAGAAATTCTTATATACCCTATGTTGTACCTTGGTATAGTTTATTCACAAACATAGAAGCCCATATAAATCATCCGAAACGTATTGAGTGAATGGATAACAATCGGACGGACTGAGTGACAGACATGATTTTTAATTTTTATATCATTTCTAGCGAATTCGATATTCACGAATTTTGTTTTGAGGGGCAACAAAATGAAAAGATACCGCCTTCTGCCTAGGTCTGTTGATGGGATTAACAAATCCCTAGAGTGAAATATTCCAGTAAACAAGGAGACATCATCTAAAGTCCGGCATTTAGGAGCTGTATAAAGCAAACAGATTTTACGTCACACGAGATTTTATAACCTATTTGTATCTTAGTAAAAATATAATAGCATAAAGGGAATATCGCATGGGATAGTAATTAAGGGTTCATTGGAAGATGAAGGAGCAACAAAAGGTTTCATTAATATTCATGTTAGAGAAAAATAGAATAACAATAGAACACCAGACTGTATAAAAATGCGAATGCAAAAGAGCAAAATTCTCCAAAACTATTATATATTCAGTAAATTTGAACATGAGCATTTCTAATTGTTGTAAACAAGCCTCCAAATTGTGATGTATAAAATTATTCCTAGTAACCTCAACAAAAGAAATATATCCTCCACGTCATACATGTCAGCTACATATGGCCGGCAAACTTAACACCTATTCTTCTGAAAAGCCGAAATACCGTGGTTCATTCATATTGTCGTAAAATTGATGGTGTCACTTTAATATTAGCGAGTTTAAATGAAGATACAGAAATAATGAAAATTCAAAAACAGGATTTGTCCTAGTTTTGGGCCTAGCACTCAGTGCTATTGTGACTGGGAAATTATTGTTTAAAGTTATCTATAACGATTTTAAAATGCACTAATGAAGATAAAAAACACCAAAAAAATAGCTGCGCACAACTAATACAAACAGAAATCCCACGAAAAATGTAAAAAACTGTCTGATTTCCCCAGTGGATCTGTGGATTACTGAGCTCATCATATAAAAAGATCGGGCTGCTGCTAGAGGAATCAGTATCGTCTCTCGATCGATCCAGTCTTATCAGGGTGAGTAGAACATTTATTGAGATATATTATATTACATAAGAAAGAGATGATAGTCTTCATACATTTATCTAGTGAAATATTTCTATATGATTATTTTTAGCCAGTTTCCTTCAATTATTTTTATTTGCAATTCCTTACAAGTTGAAACCCATGCAATTTGGGCTCAGCTTTTATAACAATGTTAATTTATATTAGTATTCTTTTATAAAACTTTTATGGATTATATTTAATTAATAACAAGTACTTCATATTAAAAAATAAAATGTTTTTAAAACCATAAAAAAACAAATGAATATAATAAATGCGGAAAAACATAATGTCAGAAGATTTCTTTCCTTTTTAGCAAATTTCCCTTTAGAGGAAATCGGCTATTGAGGTCGTACTCATGACGCGGTTTTCCAAAAATTGTCTCAAATGATGAGGCCCGTTCAAAACTCTCTCTCTCTATATATATATATATATATATATATATATATATATATATATAGAGAGAGAGAGAGAGAGAGAGAGAGAGAGAGAGGGAGAATTTTTATTATGGGTCGGATCGAAAAATTGTATATAATCAATCGTTTTGCTGTCTTAACGTTGAATAGTGTATTCGAATGAACCTCAATTTGCAAATGTTAACAAATATTAAACTGATCTAGTATAGGATATTGTTTAAAGGATTTTATGAACCACCATGGCTCACAAAATACTTTGACGGCACTGTCATTCTCAAATCAACGGATATCACACTCACTTCTGGCAGCTTTTGCAAATTCACCGATCTACAAACCTACTTTAAGCCATTTCAACTGATACGCCATTTTAAATGAAAACTGATAACGTAGTTTGCATCAGACACGTGGTGGTAAATGTTTATTTTTTTTTTAATATACTAACCATGGAAGTTGCCACAAATGACGTCATTTGAAAGCAATTATTGTATTGCAGGATGGGGTAAAAAAATTTAATAAAAATTAATGTTAAATATAATCTGTCCCATAATTAATTCAGAGGCTATGGTGGTAGTACCAATTGCGTCAGTTTCACTTGACCGCTCCCACAACACAATCCAGTGACTTCATTATTAAACTTAAATTCCTTGCAATATTGACACACAATGTTCATTGGTCGCATAGCAACGATTTGCTGTGAACATTAATCGATTTATAAGTTATTACTATATACAGCTCCTTAGGGGTTAAACGCAACTTTTCTATGTTGATTTCGATTCCATTCAACTTCATTCTGTGCTCGCTTTGCTCATTTTTATTTGTTCTTTTATATCTTTGACTTGTAGTATTGCGATTTCATAAGTTTGAACATTTAATTGCTGGAATTTAAAAAAAATCACAAATCAGCATAAACAGTCAACAGTTATTTAAACAGGAGGAGTAATTTTCGGCTAGGAGTGGGAGTTTGCTTACAGATTTATCAATATCTTCAATATCAGTTAGCATTGGTTACTCGAAAAAATGTAATGACCAAATTGTGTTTAGAATAACAATTGTGGCCCAAAATTTTTATTTCCGTCTTATGGGTGCCAAAGACATAATTCGTATTTCATGAAAATAGCTGAATAGATGTGACAAAACGCAACTGAACTTCATCAGTGACGACCCATGCTTTTTTCTTTTTGATTGTAATCAGCTGGCATGTCCCACCTTTTTGCTTTTAGTTAGTCTATGCCTGACTTGGCTAGTTCATATTAGCCTTTCTAATTGGTCAACTTATTTCAGACAATCTCTCAGAATGACTTCATCAAGATGCATGTTGGTGCTAGCTTGCCTAGCTTGTATTGGCATCGCCTCAGGAAGACATCTAGCCTCTGGAGCACCGGACATATTCACAGTGAGTATCCTATAACTGTATATCACGTTATCTCAAATTCTATTCCATATTTCTCCCTTAGTTACAGCTACTTGACATTTATGCGAGATATTAAATGATATAATGGCGTAATATGGAAATATTAAAAAAGAACTACCTATAACCCAGTAATGGCGTATGTGGGAAAACTTCCACTCATATCCGGAATTGATAGAGGGCCATCCCTCTATAACCTGAGCCCCCAAAATCCAACTAATAACAGTCATCAACGAATGTATGAATGCTCCAATTTTATCTAATTTCCAATGCAGCCGCCAGCAGTTAAGCCTCGTTGAAGTGTTATTGATAAATTAGAAAAATCATATTTATTGGTAGAAGGCAATTATTTTGATATTTTAAATATAACAACTACTTATAAGCATAAAACCTCAAAAGTTACGAGAACTCTGGACTACATTTTTAATTCTTTCTAGCGCCAAACCCGGTCTTTGGACGATAACCAGTCTGCTTTCAATGATGACGATGAACTCACCGAACTTCTGGTATGTATGATAAGTAATTCAAAGCATATTATAAGACAAATTGACTCCATTCAGTATTAAATTATAATTAACAATATTTCTTTTTGTTTAATCTGAGTCAAATTATTTTGACAGAACATTTTTTTTCAAAGTCATTTGAGGAGGTCGAGAAAAGGCCAGAGGAGCAGGAAAGAAGTTTTCTAAAAATATCTCAGACGCAAATTGTTATCATATTATAGCCAGATATTTTCTATTTTACATTTCACTCGTCTAAACTCAGACTCTTCCTGGTCCCATTTTAGCCAAAAACTAACTTGAAATTTCGTCTTATGTGAAGAATTTAAATATCCAGTTTGGTGATATTTCAACCAAAGTGCTGAACTCGAATTTGTTAAAGTTTCTGTAAGATAGATGAATTTTATAAAAACTGCACCAAAAATCGCCCATAACACAAAATTATCAAAAAGCAATAAATATCGTCATTTGCTTTTTTTGGTATACTAAATATTACAAAAAAACAGCAACACAAGAACAATTTATACGCGAACAAATTTTGAGTTTCGAAATGGCTGAACTGAATTTTAAAATGTTTCAGCGTCCCACCAGATCTCTGGACGATAACCAATCTGCTTTCAATGAAGACGATGAACTTGCCGAACACGAGGTACGTTTGACAAGTAATTCAAAGCATATTGGGACGATCCAATATTAAGTAATTATTAGATTATTTAATTTAGGAGATTACAAATAACAATTGGTTCAAGAATTAGAGCATTTGAAATGCATTTTGTTAAAACAATAATGAAGAAGGGATAGAATTCCAATTGTAGCCAAAGTTGTTAGATCTCCATAGCTCGCAAAACTGATTAATGTCAATTATTATCGAAAAAGCAAAATAAAACTTTAATACGCCTCCATTTTGGCCCCACAGAGACATTGCAAAATAAGAATTTAAGGGAATACTAAGTTAAATAATTTTGTTTAATTAAGAAAAAAGTAAGAAATTAAGGCTGGAGCTGAATTAGCGGGTTTTCTAAGGTTAGTAATTATTTGATTTTCTATGATTTCTAAGGGATTATTCATTTTGTCCCTACCTGAACCCTTGCTTTCGAAATTCAGAGTGGCATTTGTACGTATCTCGCAAAACTAAAAAAATGACATCAGTTTTGAAATTTCATATATTGGATTTAAAAGAGCTCGAAATTTTAAATATATATATATATATATATATATATATATATATATATATATATATTATTTTTGTTTATCATTAGATTTTTTAATTTTTTATAATATAATTTTAACATTTCTTGATCCTATTCATTAGAGCTTAGATATCGTTTATAGCAAATGAACTGATTTTACAGGGAACAAAGAAGTCACGTGTTGCCTACATAAGATTTCTTATTTAATTAATAAATCAATTCACGTAATTTCATTTAAAATGTACCTTAAACATTCTAAAAAATTTGTTGAGGGTGTTATTAGCTAATAGTTTGAATATGGTGTTTCGTAAGAACGAAAATAGCTAAAATCTGAACTAAATGTTTCAGCGTCCAACCAGGTCTCTAGATGACAACCAGTCAGCTTTCAATGAAGAAGATGATCTTCCAGAACATCAGGTATATTTTTTAACTAATTCAATACATACTGTGCCATCTTTAGAATTTCCGAGTATTACCATCCTTAACCCCCATTCTCGTTATGAAAAATATTTGCAAATGTATGTTTTTTTTTTCTCTAAACTCACCTCCTCGTCGTTCAATTTTATTCATTGAAAAATTTATCTTTTAACTTTAAATGACTTAATTGAATATGAAGTTTCGTAAAAACGAAAATAGCTCAATTCTGAACTAAATGTTTCAGCGTCCAACCAGGTCTCTAGATGACAACCAGTCAGCTTTCATTGAAGAAGATGATCTTGCAGAACTCCAGGTATGTTTGATAATTAAAACATATTATAAGACAAATTGAACCAATTAAGTATTAAATTGTTATTAAATTTTTTTTTTCAGCGCCCCACCAGGTCCCTAGATGATAACCAGTCTGCCATCGTTGAAGACGATAAATTCCAACATGAGGTATGTTTGAATAATTAGTTAATACATTGAAGAAATATTAAAAAGAGTTGCATTAACCGTTATCGTATTAAAAGTCAATGTTCAATAATTATTCGAAATTTTCGTTGTAAAAAATAACTTTGCGTAATTTTTTTTGTTATCAATTGAAAAGGTTTTTACAATTTTAACATTAATTTATACCTCCAGATTTTTTATATATTAATCAGACAATTGATAACTATACAGCTGTATTCAGCAAGACATATTTCTTCAAAAAAATATATTCTACATTAAAAATAAATATTAAATATCAGATCTATTCGTTAAAAATTATTGTCCATTAAGTACTACAATGATGAATTAGTGGCATTCCCTCACCCCAGCCATATCTGGAGCTCGTTATCTAGACAAGGACCCTTGGAGTCATAATCAGTGTCTCTCCGCGGATATCGCAGACCATATACTTTTTTTTCACCTAATTGTCTTTATATTCTTATGAAAGCTTCTTAATTTATGAATGAAACCCACGGAATTATGGCATAAACTTGATTTAATTCTCAATAATTATTAATTTATACTTACACATACTGCAATTTTTGTTCCTACTAACGTGCGCATGGCTTTTATTTTATACTAGCTAAGGTACCCGGCTTCGCCCGGGAAATCATTTGAGGTTGAATGATGATGGTATTTTGTTGGGCTTTACTTTGTACAATATTTTTACATTTTCCCGTCTCACTGCTTAGGATTTGCACATATAACATTGATGACCCCTTCTATAGTTTTTCGTGTATACCTCATTTATAATTCGTTACACGGCAATAGTGCATTTAACAAAAGTTACTTTAAATAACAAAACATACAACATTTGTTATATGCATGTTTACCGAAAAATGAATAGGTTACGAAATATCACGATTTTATATTACTGACCTCCCTTATAACCCCCACTGCTGTTCGCACCTCGAAATTTTAATATAGCTTATAATCAGGGAGGTGTTGATAGCAAATGATATAACATCAAATTGTAGACTCCCACTATGGTTTTTAGCGTATAGCGCATTTATACTTCGGTTTACGACAAAAGTGTATATTACAAAACTTTCTCTAAAAAACAAAATAAACAGCTTTTGTTATGTGCATATTTGCTGAAAAACCAATAGGAAACGAAATATCGCTATTTTTAATTTCCGGCCTACCTTATTACCCCCACTCCTGTTCGTCTCAGAGAATATTAATTCAGCCAAAAACCTAACCTGGGTTAGTAGTAAAATAAATACCAAGTTACATAAAATTCGGTTCAGCCGTTTACGATTCTATAAGGAGTAAGTACTGCAGGCTGGAAAAACTCTTTATATTGTAGTACGCTGACTTTGAAGAAAAACAATGTTCAAATGTGAAAAAATGTTCAAATGAGTTTTTGTTCGGATACTTTCGGATAAATTGTAAAATTGGACGCATAATATATTCACTCAGTCCAACATCTTAAATTCTTTCGCCCTTAACAGCTTGAAAAGTATTTTAAGGATTCGTAATCTCTTAAACATGAGAACCCCAAAATACTCACAAATGCAGCACAAGCAATAATCATACAGGCACTACAATATTAAAGAATAATCAAATAAGAATCAGGGTTACCAAAAGAAAAAAAAAACTCTCTGATTTATCATTGTAAGCCTCAAAACTTTGATATCACTCTCAACACCAATAAAGCAGTGTAGATAAAATAATACATAATTACTATTAAATTTAGTTAATTTTATATATATATATATATACATAACATTCTCAATTAATAATAATGACAATTCTGTAATAATAATTTTAAAGACTTAAATATTAATTTGAAAATTCTTGTTACAGTTGGTGAGACAGAAAAGGGGGAGAGTACCGATAATTTACTGCAACAGGAAGACCGGCGTTTGCAAGCGAATGTAATCCACAAATTGTCATATTTATTTGTACATTTTGTAATATAATTTATTAATAAACTATAATATCTGTAAACATTTGTTTTCTTTTATTTTTTAAAACCTTACATCTTATCTAAATCCATGGATACTTCAAAAATGTCCCCCACGCAGGAGCTGCTAAACATTAGTACATTTCCTACGATTTACAACATAATAGTGATCTCATCTCTCCATTTAATCGCTATTTCATTCTTAGAAGCAGAAATTAAAACGTAAACTGGGAATAAGATGTTGAGTACCTAAGTTACTTAAAAGTTAATAAAAATTCTACGAGTACAAATGGTGGTATATTGAGGGATGAAAACAATAAAATACGAACAAGTAAGCTAATATTGGATTTAGAATTAACATGGATAGAACAATTAGTTGTATAAAATTAAAATTTCAAGAAGATTGATTAAATGTACAAGTACACTTCCACAGTCCTTGTCAATATTACAATTAAAGTCTTCGGGTACTGGAAATGCGCCCACATCCAGAACAGAAGAATGGGATAATTAGGACACTCCTAACTACATGTGAAAGGATATCAGAGCCACAGAACCTGCCAAAAGAAAAAAGACACCTCTTGTCTACTTTACAGAAAAATGGCTATGAGTGAGAAGAAATAAAAACAGAACAATATCTAAAGTGAATAAGTTTAACGACAAACGGCAGTAATATCTTATGTCAAAGGTACAACGGGAAAAATTCCATAGATTTTTAAGAAGCAGATACAACACTTGGCACAGATAAAAAAAAAGTACGTCACACAGGGGCTGCGTAAACTAAGCAGATTTCCCACGTGGAATTTAACAATAGATAAATTAAGATTAAGTGAATAAATACAAACGATAATAAGAAACCTCCTGACGAAAAGGATCTGATATGTAAAAAACAGTTCTGCCAACTTCTTACCGGAAAGAAAAACAATTTTTGTAATATATCTGAAATAACGTATTAATTTAATAGAAAACTATTTAATATATCTAGTACTGCAATTTATAATGAATCAAAATAATTTTTATCTCAATAAATCAAATTCAAGTAGTCCAAAAACTGAAGAAGGGGGAGGGTCACCAGAACATATTTGCATGTATTTCGTGTAATAAGTGTCTCTTGAAAACAATATTTGGTATTTAAGCTTTAAATGATGTGGTTTATTACATAACTGAGTACTGTTTATGTAACATGAGTAGAAGTGGGGGTTTGCTGAAGGCTGAAAAATGCAAATATCTCGGTTAATATTCAAGATAGGAAATAAATGTATATAAAAATATTTATAGTACATTTAATTCGCTATAAGACTGATTCTATAGATATTTTTGATCCGACGTATAGTAAAGGAGATATTTCGAATTTTCAAAATGCTACCCCTCTAAACCCCCCTCCCCCTGGTCCGATTTCAGCCGTTAACGAACTTAATCTTTCTTTCCTTCTTTTTACATAAAACGACTAAATATCGAGTTTGGTAACGATTAAACAATAATTGGGCCCACTAGAGCGGTAACAGACAAAACTTATCATCACATCAAATTCGAAGAAGTCAAAGTACTGGCAAAAGTAGATCGCTACCAGGAAAGAAGCTATTGAGATAGTGAAATGGCCTAACAACTTGAACGGAGAAGACGTGTTTAGATTAAGTAAACTTTGGAAGTGTAGTACACAAAATAGAAAGAAATATACAAACTAGGAAGCGATTTTCATATAGGAACTGAGGTATGTGTCAGAACCCGAAGATACCTGCTTCGTCTGCCTGACTTTTATCCCACGGCACCGGACGAGACTGTTACATCCGCACGAATAGGAACTCTTCAGTCTCAGATAGAGCCCTGAGGATGCGCAACAGGTATGCCAAGTGAAACGCCGACAATAAACATGAACACACGGTTAATATCCGATGACTTTGATTGAACGATTAATTAATTGCCGAGTAGAAACAATTCAATTCTTCAAAAGTTTATTATTTCAGCACTAAGCGCTTTCAAAGACTATTGTCTCCAAGTTCAGAGCGACTAGCATGCTTTCAATGGGAAAGGCAGGAATTGACTCAACAAATACATAATATTCTTCACTTCCAACAACACTATTTTGAAATTAATAAATTATATAAAACATTTCTCATTGTAACGAAGGTGTTTCGAATTTTCAATTACCCCCTCTAAACCACCCCTCCCTCCAATAACAATGTCCCTATAGTATTCCCTTAAACTATTAAATATCGAGTGTTATCTTCATTAAATATCAAATCACGTAAAATCTTAAATGATGACGCCATAACCAAAATATTTGAATATATCTCATACTGTATAGAAGCTGATGTTAAGATTTACAAGGCCATGAAGACGTGTCATGTCTACTTATAATCTTCCAAGCAATGATAGTCGTTAATGTTTAAAATTCTATCGGGTTGGGAAGGGGTGGGGGGGGGGAATTCGAAAATTTAAAATATCTCTGTTATCATGTGTTGTATGGAAAGAAGTTACAGAACCAATCTTGCTAAGCTATTGATGTTCCACAATTATTGTTACATACATTCTTTGTAGCTAAAATATTAAGGGAGTCATTCGTACTTGATCTCTGCATTCAGTGAATCCCAACTTCTACTTATCGGATTAAAATTTAGAAATAGAAAATATATTATGGGGTAAGAGATACAGCAGCACGTGGGAAATCTGCTTAGTTTTCGCAGCCCCTGCATGACGGACGTTTTTCACTATTAGTACGAGATATTTTTTGTTCTCCACTCTTAGACGTCATACTTTCAATTAGATGTGATATAATGAAAAGTCTTAATCCAAGCTTAAACGCGAAATGTTGCTTTCAAAGGACCTTTATTATTTGAGATTCTTGGTAATACGTTGGTTGGTAACGTCATCATAAAAGATATAAGAAAGCAACCCCCATGATGTGCGAGTAAGAGCAAAAGGGCGCGTCGGGCGATCTCGCTGAGAAGCGGGGAAGGAGATGAGAAGAACAATGAATATAATAAAAAAGCGTGAGTACTCACATTTAAAATCATTGAACTCAAGCCCTACATGTTCAGGTCAACTATAACCATTTCCCCTACATACAAGGCACAACCGATTTTCATCAGATGCAAAGGAGTCCCATCTAGAAATTCATCATCATAATCTTCCTCAGATATCTCTACAACTAACAAACTAACAGTAAAAAGTCCGTCACGCAGGGGCTGCGTAAACTAAGCAGATTTCCCACGTGAAGTTATACAATAGAGAAATTTCACGAGATTCGAACAGTTACGGAAACGGCCGAACTAGCTTTTGACGGAAACTGACGACTAGACCCGAAGTTAGCCGATCTCATTTCGTCCATTACAATTAATAAAAATGCAAATATCTCGGTTAATATTCAGCATAGAGAATACATGTATATAACAATATTTATAGTAAATTTAATATGCAATAAGATTGATTCTATACAATTTTTTGATTCGATGTATGGTAACGGAGATATTATAAATTTTCGAAAATCTCCCCCTCAGAACCCCCCTCCCACTGGTCCTATTTCAGCCATTAACGAACGTGATCTGTGTTTTTGCATAAAACGTTTAAATATCGAGTTTGGTGACGATCAAACAAAAATTGCGACCGCTAGAGCGTTATCAGACAAATATATATGTGTACATATATATATATATATATATATATATATATATATATATATACTAGCTCAGATACCCGGCTTCGCCCGGGAATTGATTTGAGGCTGAATGGTGATGGTATTTTTTTGGCAAGGCTTTACATTGCACAATATTTTGACATTTACCCATCCCAGTGTTTAGGGCTAATACCCGTTGTTGGCATTTGTTAATAATAAAATAAATTTTTTATGTAAGTCTTCACTGTCCTCCATATTGTCATATTTCCCGTCTACTGTGCATTATGCATAGATTTGAATTATTAAGGACAAAATATTAACATAGATTTGAATTAATTTTTCCAGGTGAGGTACCTCATAGTTCAAATTGGAATGAATTGTTGAGCATATCAATATTTCTATGCAAATTACTGCATTTAATGTGCATGTTTGTTGAAAAACAAATAGGCAAGGAAATATCGCGAATTTTTATTTCAGGCCTCCCTTATAACTCCCACTCCCATTCTACCCTAAAAATTTTAATATAGCTTATAATCATGGAAGAATTAATGCTAATTGACATACCGAGTTTTTTTTAAGTTCGGTTTAATCGTTAGCGCCCAATAAAATAGTTGACTCCCGCTTTAGTTTATAGTGTATATCTCGTTTATACTTTGTTAAAGGACAAAAATGAATATGATAAAAATTACTCTAAATAACAAAATGAACAACTTTTGCTATATTCATATTTGCCGAAAACGAATAGAAAACCAAATACCGCTATTTTAGTAATTCAGGCCACCCTTACAACCCCCACCTGTCCCTAGAAATGTTGGTATGGCTTGTTATAATGAAAACGTTAGTGCTAATAAAAATACCGAGTTTTATTTATTTCGGTTGGGTCTTTTGTCCCAAATAAAATTCTTCACTTCCGCTATAGTTTTTAGCGTATAACTCATTTATACTTCCGTATACGCCAAAAGTGCATAACAAAAGTTACTCTAAATAACAAAATGAACAACGTTTGTTCTGTGCATATTTGCTGAAAAAGCAATAGGAAACGAAATATCTCTATTTTTAATTTCAGGCCTTCTATATAGCCCCCACTCCTGCCCGTACCTAGAAATGTTAGTATGGCTTATTATAAGGAAGGCGTTAGTGCTAATACACATACCGAGTTTGGTTTAGTTCGGTTGAGTCTTTTGTGCCAAATAAAATAAAATTGTGGAACTTAACAATTGTCTGGAGAGTTAGTGTGCTAGTGATTTAACTGCCTTCAAGATGATTTACCATCTCAGCTTTGGGAGAGATTGTTAAAGTACATGAATGTTTTAGAAATTTAGATATTAGTATAGGAAAGGAAAGTACTTTATGGTGAACACATATTCTCTCGTAATTGAGAGTAAATCTGGCTCTTCCAGTATGGGATTTTCAGGCAACTATCTTTCGATTAATTTATTCCGATATTGCATAACCCACCCCAGACCAGTTGACCAAATTATGAGTCATGTCTTCTTGGAATATTGTGTACGTGTTTACACCCACATAGATTCCTGCCGTAAAGTGTTAATTAGGATAAAAACACTAATTAATCGAAGCATCTTTTGAGTCATCACGGACGAACAAAAAGACTCCCGTTAGGGTAGTCATAAAAACCACCCACATCGAATTAAAATCTTGCTTGTGAAAGCTATAAATTGAATTGTGGATCGTTTCAGCGCCTAATAAATAAAGTTATTCCTGCCCCATTAAAATTTTAAAACGCTACACCGGATGAAACTGACGCCGTTAATAATCTAGGAAATGAATTGTTTTCATTGTTCTGTTTCGCGGGTGTTGTGAGTTAGTGATAATATCTTATCAGTCAGTCTATTTGACGAGCTGGTTGATCACAGGGAAATATTAATTATCAAAATATCGTACTAATCGTACTCGGTTAATATTCAAGATAGAGAACAAATTGATATGCAACTAAATTTAAAACAAGATTGCTTCTATACAATTTTTCTATCCGACTTTTAATAATGGAAATATTTCTAATTTTGGATACTCTCCTCAATAAATCCACCTCCCACTTGTCCAATTTCAGTAATTAACAAGTTTCATTTTTAGTTTTCATTAAAAAAATCGGTTAAATATCTATACTGCTCAAAAATGAATAGGGATATTGGTTATTTTTTTCTTATCCTATTAATTTTAATTAAATCAACCTTAATTAAATAACTTTTTATTGGGGGGGGAGACAATAATTTCTACTAAATATTAATGATATTTATAATTTAAAAAAAAAAATGCTAGGCCCCATAAATACCAGAAAACCTACCAACCTACCAATATCCCTATTCATTTTTGAACAGTTTAGTTTGTTAACTCTCAAATAAGCATTGTGACAGCTAGAGCGTTAACAGATATGTATGTATATACAGTTTTGAAGGGGTCTCAGTCTCGCCATTCCTAAGTATAGGGTATGGGAATAAGTTTTAATTTTTTTTTATGGTGAAAAAAAAAACAAATTGTATTTATTCAAAATAATTTCCATTTGAAGCGACAACCTGGGCCCATCTTTCAGGCAGTAAACGGATTCCTCGAGCGAAGAATTCTATATCTTTCGACGCAATCCAGTCATCGACCCATTTTTTAACATCCTCGTATGTGGATTTTGCAGCACGACAATGCTAGGCCCCACGTTGGTCATCGCGTCCGGACATACCTAGAACAGGTCAACTGGGAGGTCCTACCCCACCCGCCGTATTCACCAGACATTGCCCCTTCAGATTATCATTTGTTCCGGTCTATGCAGTCAGCACTTACTAGGCAGCGCTTTACCACATACGAGGATGTTAAAAAATGGGTCGATGACTGGATTGCGTCGAAAGATATAGAATTCTTCGCTCGAGGAATCCGTTTACTGTCTGAAAGATGGGCCCAGTTTGTCGCTTCAAATGGAAATTATTTTGAATAAAGTACTTTTTTATTTCTCTATTCCGATTTGTTTTGTTTTTTCACCATAAAAAAAAATAAAACGTATTCCCATACCCTATATATCTGAAAATATAATCATTATTGGGTTCTAATAAGCAAACAATCTCATCTTTATGCCCCGGAGTTCCCTTAGTTCCAATTTCTAAGAAACTGTCTATTCATTTCAATGGAATGGCGTAGAGAAGAACATGTAAAAAGTGGTAATCAAAGGGATTTATAGAATAGCTGTTAGCCATTACCGGATATCAAAAATAATAATGGTTTTACGTCAAAATATAAAGATTAGATCAACGAGAACACTAAATAATCCCTCAATTGTTATCAAATTACAGTCATATTATAATTTCAAGTTTGAAGCATGGCACTGTTATTCGACGAGTATTGTATATAAAATACAATTATTATCAAGCATACAGAGAAAGGATATTGTTAGATACTGTTCAGAAATTCCCATATATCCTATGTTGTACCTTGGTATAGTTTATTCACAAATATAAAAGCCCATAGAAATCATCTGAACCGTTTTTTAGTGATTGGATAACAAAAGGCCTGACTGATAGACAAGACTTGAATTTCGTTTTGAGGTGGAACAAAATGAAAATATACCGACCTCGGCCTGTTAATGGGCTTAGCAAACCCCCATAGTTAAATACGCCAATAAACAAGGAGACATCATCTAAAGTCCGGCATTTAGGGGTTGTGTAAAGCAAACAGATTTTTCGTCCCATGTGATTGTATAACATATTTTTCCCTTAGAAGAATCATCTGCACAGATATAATAGACTAAAGGAAACATGGGATAGTAATTATGGGTTCATTGGAAGATGAAGAAGCGAAAAAAGTTTCATTAATATTCATGTTAGAGAAAAATAGAATAACCATGCAGAACACCAGACTGTATAAAAATGCAAAAGAGCAAATTTCTCCAAAAGTATTAGATATTCAGTAAATTTAAATATGAACATTTTTTAATTATCGTAAACAAGCCTCCAAATTGTGATGTATAAAATTATTCCTAGTAACCTCCATAAAAAAAATATAGCCTCCACTCCACACATGTCAGCTACATATGGCCAGCAAACTTAACACCTATTCCTCTGAAAAGCCGAAATACCGTGGTTCATTCACATTGTTGTAAAAGTGTTGGTGTCACTTTCATATTAGCGAATTTTCTTCAAGATTCAGAAATAATGAAAATTCAAAATGCAATAGGATTTGTCCTAGTTTAGGGCCTAGGACGCTGTGCTATTGTGACTGGGAAATTGTTGTTTACAGTTATCTATAACGATTTTAAAATGCACTAATGAAGATAAAAAAAAAACACCAAAAAAATAGCTGCACACAACAGAAACAAACAGAAATCCCACGAAAAATGTAAAAACCAGTCTGATTTCCCCAGTGGATCTGTGGATTACTGAGCTCATCATATAAAAAGATCGGGATGCTGCTAGAGGAATCAGTATCGTCTCTCGATCGATCCAGTCTTATCAGGGTGAGTAGAACATTTATTGAGATATATCTGTTGTACCAGTGAATAAGTGGTTAAGTCCCCCTTACTCACTGGTCGACATAACCACTTATTCACTGGGGTTACAGATATATTGTATTACATAAGAAAGAGATGATAGTCTTCATACATTTATCTAGTGAAATATTTCTATTCGATTATTTTTAGCGGGCTTCCTTCAGTGGAAGTTCGTTATTGAACTTAAAATTAAAATGATAAATGTTATTCTTTTATTTGTCATAGATTACAGGTTTAATCCCATGCAATTGCGACTCAGCTTTTATAATAATGTTAATTTATATTATTATTATTTAATGAAACATTTATTAATGATACACCGTTTCAATTGAAGGCTGCCAACGTATTTTTCATCAGGCAAGTGGTGGTGAAAGTTATTGTTTTCAATATACTTACCTTGCAAGTTGGCATACAATTTTCTTGAAAAACTTTTTTTGGGCCAAATGACGTCATTTGAAATCAGTTATTGCAGTGCTGGATATGAGTCAAAAAATGTTTGGATTAGAAATAAAATATACAAAAGCAGCCCCAGGATTATATCTTGTATGTCTGTCCACCCGATGGTCACTCAAAACGGCTCGGAAGAGTTCTCAGAATTTTTATATTTTTGAGTCAAATTCCAAGGTGCAACATAGGCTATTTGAAAATCCGAATTTACCGTTAGTAGTGGGGGTTTACAGATTCATCAGTATCAATATATATAAAAATGAATGTTTTTTTTGTATGCCCTTTATAGAATCGTAAACGGCTGAACCGAATTTTTTGAAACTTGGTATTTATATTATTACTAAAACAGTTTACGTATTGGGAGTTATAAGGAAGGCCTCAAATTAAAAATAGTGATATTTCCTCTCCTATTGGTTGTCGGCAAATTTGCACATAACAAAAGTTGTTTAGTTTGTTATTTAGAGTAACATTTGATATATACACTTTTGTCGTATACTGAAGTATAAATCAGTTATACGCTAAAAACTATAGTGGGAGTTAACAAATTTATATTGCACAAAAGACTCATCCGAACTAATCGTAACTCCGTATGTGATTTAGTATTAACACTTCTCTCATTATAAGCTATATTAAATTTTCGAGGTACGAACAGGAGCGGGGGTTATAAGGGAGGTCTGAAATATAAAATCTCGATATTTCGTAACCTATTCATTTTTCGGCAAACATGCATAAACAAAAGTTGTTTGTTTTGTTATTTAAAGTAATTTTTGTTATATGCTTTTTTGCCGTATAACGAAGTATAAATGACTCAACGAAACTCGGTATTTTTTGACTATAAGCTATATTAACATTTAAAGGAACGAACAGGAGTGCGGGTTGTTAGGGAGGCATGAAATGAAAAGTCCTAATATTTCGTTTGCTATTGTTTTTTTTTTTGTTTTTTGGCGAACGTCCACATAACCAAAAGATGTCTAATTTGGTATTTAGAGTAACTTTTACTATATACATCTTTATCGTAATTTAGTTGGTGGCGTAGCAACGCGCGCAGGGTACAGCTAGTCTTTAATATAATTCAGCAATGGTTATATAGAAAAAAAGAATTTAGAATAAATTTTGGTCCGACATTTTGTCTTCCACCTTCTTGGCACCAAAGACTCGTATTTCCTGATTGTCCCTGAATAGAAGTGAAAAAGTGCGAGTACACTACTTCAGTGATAAGCTATGTTTTAACTTTTTGATGTAACGATTGTAATCAGCTGTCATGGCCCACCATATTGTTTTTAGTTAGTCTATGCCTGACTTGGCTAGTTCATATTAGCCTTTCTAATTGGTCAACTTATTTCAGACAATCTCTCAGAATGACTTCATCAAGATGCATGTTGGTGCTAGCTTGCCTAGCTTGTATTGGCATCGCCTCAGGAAGACACCTGGCCCCTGGAGCACCGGACATATTCACAGTGAGTATCCTATAACTCGTATATCACGTTATCTCAAATTATATTCCATATTTCTCCCTTAGTTACAGCTACTTGGCATTTATGCGAGATTTTAAATCATATAATGGCGTAATATGAAAATACTGAAAAAGAACTACCTATAACCCAGTAACGGCATATGTGAGAAAACTTCCACTCATATCCAGAATTGGTAGAGGGCCATCCCTCTATAACCTGAGCCCCCGAAATCCAACTTAGTACAGTCATCAACGAATGTATGAATACTCCAATTTTATCTAATTTCCAATGCAGGCGCTAGCAGTTAAGCCTCTTTGAAGTGTTATTGATAAATTAGTACATGAAACATCATATTTATTGGTAGAAGGCAATTATTTTGTTTTTTTTTAATATAACCACTACTTATAAGCATAAAACCTCAAGAGTTAAGAAAACTCTGGACTACATTTTTAATTTTTTCTAGCGCCTAACCCGGTCTTTGGACGACAATCAGTCAGCTTTCAACGATGACGATGAACTCACCGAACTTCTGGTATGTATGATAATTAAGTCAAAACATTTATAAAACAAATAGACTCCATTCAGTATTAACTTATAATTAAGAATGTTTTTTTAAATGTTTGAAAATATCTTTATTGTTACTACTTTTGAGTAGAATCTGAATCAAATTATTTTGACAACACAAAATTTTTTTCATAAGTAAACTGCTAGTCATTTTAGAAGTTATTTAAAACTACTCATTATAGCAAAATATTTTCTATTTTACTTTGCACTCGTCTGAACCCCGTCTCTTCCTTTTCCCATTTTAGCCAAAAACTAACTTCATATTTCGTCTTACGTGAAGAATTTAAATATCCAGTTTGGTGATATTTGAACCAAAGTGCCCAACTCGAATTTGTTAAAGTTTCTATAAGATAGATGAGTTTAATAAAAACTGAACCAAAAATCGCCCATAACACAAAATCATCTAAAAGCAAGAAATGTCGTCATTTGCTGTTATTTTTTTCCTTTGTTAAAAAAAAACAACAACACAAAAAGTACTTATACACAAACAGATTTTGAGTTTCGAAATGGCTGAATTGAATTTTAAAATGTTTCAGCGTCCCACCAGATCTCTGGACGATAACCAATCTGCTTTCAATGAAGACGATGAACTTGCCGAACACGAGGTACGTTGGCAAGTATTCAAACCATTGTACCATATTAAGACCCACCAATATTAACTAATTATTAGATTATTTAATTTAGCAGATTACAAATACCAAATCAAGAATTACAATATTTGAAGTGGATTTTGTTAAGAAAATAATAAAGAACGGATAGAATTCCACTCGTAGCATAAGTTGTTAGATCTCCATAGCCAGCATAAACTGATTAATGTCAATTATTATTGAGCATGCAAAATAAAACTTTAATATGCCTCAATCCCCCCCCCAGAGACATTGTTAAAAAAAAATTTAAGTGAATACTAAGTCAAATAATTATGTTTAATTAAGAAAATAGTAAGACATTGAGTACAAGGAGCTGAGTAATTATTTGGTTTTCTAAGGTTCCTAGATTTTAGGGAATATATTCCTTATTGTTTTCTTCACTGCCTTGTACAAAGTAAAAGAATTGTTGTAATCCCGGAAATTTTCGGTTTTCAGATTTCTAAGGAATTATTCATTTTGACCCTCCCTGAACCCTTGCTGACTAAATTCAGAGTCGCATTTGTACGTATCTCGCATAACTAAAAAAACGACTTGGCAGTGCTGAAATTTCATTTTTGGATTTAAAAGAGCTCGACATTTTGACAATATATATATTTCTAGGTACTTATTAGACTTTTTTGTTTATCATGAAAAGATTTATAAGTTATATACTTTAACATTTCTTGATCCTATTCATTACAACTTAGATATCGTTTATAGCAAATGAACTGATTTTACAGGGAACAAAGAAGTCACGTGTTGCCTACATAACATTCCTTATTTAATTAATGAAACAATTCACGTAATTTTATTTAAAATGTACCTTATACACTTTAAAAAAATTTGTTGAGGGTGTTATTAGCTAATAGTTTGGATATAGTGTTTTATAAGAACGAAAAAAGCTGAGTCCTCAACTAAATGTTTCAGCGCCCAACCAGGTCTCTTGATGACAACCAGTCAGCTTTCATTGACGAAGATGATCTTCCAGAACATCAGGTATATTTTTTAACTAATTCAAAACATACTTTACAATCTTTAGTATTTTCAAATATTACCACCCTTAACCCCCATTCTCATTATGAAAAAAAAGTCCGTCACGCAGGAGCTGCGTAAACTAAGCAGATTTCCCACGTAAAGTTATACAATAGAGAAATCTCCATACGAGTGCCGAACAGTTACGGAAACGGCCGAACTAGCTTTCGGCGGGAACAAATAGAAGCGACCACAGCTCGTCCATTAGACTTAATAAAAATGCAAATATCTCAGTTAATATTCAAGATAGAGGATACATATACATAACAATATTTATAGTAAATTTAATTTGCAATAAGAGTGATTCTATACAATTTTTCGATCCGACGTATAGTAACGGAGATATTTCGAATTCCCCCTCTAAACCTCCCCCTCCCACTGGTCCGATTTCAGCCGTTAACAAATTTGATCTTTCTTTTTACATAAAACGATACCGTGTTTACATATACCAAGTTTGGTGACGATTAAACAAAAATTGCTACTGCTAGAGTGTTAATATATATATAAAAATTTGGACGGACATCATTTTCGTCATCTCCTGGGTAGGATCGATGAGGATTTAAAGAAAGTCTTCGAAAATCGCGTCATGAGTACGACCTCAATAGCTCCTTTAAAGGAAATCTGCTAATTTTTGCAAATGTATGTTTTATTTTCTCTCTAAACTCGCCGACGTCGTTCAATTTTATTCATTGAAGAATTTATCTTTTAACTTTAAATGACATAATTGAATATAATGTTTCGTAAAAACGAAATTAGCTCAGTTCTAAACTAAATGTTTCAGCGTCCAACCAGGTCTCTAGATGACAACCAGTCAGCTTTCAATGAAGAAGATGATCTTGCAGAACTCCAGGTATGTTTGATAACTAAAACATATTATAAGACAAATTGAACCAATTAAGTATTAAATTATTTTTTAACTATGTTTTCCAGCGCCCCACCAGGTCCCTAGATGATAACCAGTCTGCCATCGTTGAAGACGATAAATTCCAACATGAGGTATGTTTGAATAATTAGTTAAAACATTAGAATTTATACTAAATAAAAGTCCGTCACGCAGGGGCTGCGTAAACTTAGCTAAATAAATAAATCTACATACCGGTAACACAACATCACCGAGAATATTAAGTGAATAAATACAAACGATAATAAGAAACCTCCCAAAGGAAAGCATTTGAAACGTAAAAAAAAAGTTCTGCCAACTTCTTACCGGAAAGAGAAACAATTACCGTAATATATCTGAATATAAAGTATTAATTTGATTGGAAACTATTTACTATATCTAGTAATGTAATTTATATAGACATAGAATAACATTTATCTCAATAAATCAAATTCAAGTAGTCCAAAAACTGAAGAAGGGGGAGGGTCACCAGAACATATTTGCGTGTATCTGGTATAATAAATGTTTTTTGAAAACAATATTTGGTATTTAGGCTTCAAATGATGTGGTTTATTACATAACCGAGTATTGTTTATGCAACATGAATAGAAGTGGGGGTTAGCTGAAGGCTGAAAACTGAAAAATACAAATATCTCGGTTAATATTCAAGATAGAGAATAAATGTACATAACAATATTAATAGTACATTTAATGTTTAATAAGATTGGTTCTTTACAATTTTTCGATCCAACGTATAGTAACGTATATATTGCGTGTTTTCAAAATTCCCCCTTTAAACCCCCCCCCTCCCACTGGTCCGACTTCAGCCATTAACGAAATTGATCTTCCTTTTTATACAGAACGATTAAATATGGAGTTTGGTAACTATCCAACAAACATTGCGACCTAGAGATCTGTACAATTTTAAAATGAATTTATAAAACCACATTTTTTATATATTACTCAGACAATTGATAACTACACAGTTGTATTCAGCAAGACATATTTCTTCAAAAAATCATTTCTATATTAAAAATAACTATGAAATGTCAGATCTATTCGGTAAAATTATTGTCCATTAAGTATTACAAAGATGAATTAGTGGCCTTCCCCCACCCCCAACCATTGTTGGAGCTCGTTATCTAGACAAGAGTCATAATCACAGCATCTCTCCGCGTTAATCTCACAGTCCATATAGTTTTTTACTTTCTTCGCCTTTATTCCATATTAACTTACTGATAGCGCACTGTAAGTACTGCAGGCTGGAAAAACTCTTTATAGTACGCTGGCTTTGAAGAAAAGTGTACATATGAGTTTTTTTTTTCGTATACTTTCGAAATTGTAAAATACGACGCATAATAAATTCATTTTAGCAGGTTTCCCTCAAGGGAAATCAGCCATTGAGGTCGTACTCGTACTCATGACGCGAGTTTCGAAAAATTTCTTAAAATGTCCATCGATCCTACCTAGGAGATTACGAAAATGAGGTCCGTTCAAAATTATATATATATATTTAGTCGTCATGAGTACGACCTCACTATAACGCTCTAGCGGTCGCAATTTTCGTTCGATCGTTACCAAACTCGGAATTTAATCGTTTTATGTAAAAAGGATGATCAAGTTGGTTAATGGCTGAAATCGGATCAGTGAGAGGGGGGGTTTAAAGGGGGATTATTGAAAACCCTCGTGAATAAGTTTAGATTCTTACTACTACTGTCGTTATTAGGCAGAGTTCTCTATTGTAAAACCTCACGTGGGAAATCTGCTTAGTTTCGCGCCCCTGCATGACAGACTTTTTGGGGCTCAGTTTAGCCATGTGAGTTAAAGCGTTAGCCTTAATCTCATATGGTAACCCTAGAGCGGCGAGTTCGATTCTCGCCAGGAGGACAAAGGAAATTATTTAGTGACAGAGTTCATTTAATAACATCTAAAATCCCACCCCGGCTAAAAAAGGATGGTGACCAGTAGATAACCCGTCCCAATTAGCCTTAGTTTCAAAAAGTGAACGTTAATAAATTATAATAATAATAAATTCACTCAGTCCAACATCTTAAATTCTTTCGCCCTAAACAGCTTGAAAAGTATTTTAAGGATCCGTAATCTCTTAAACATGAGAACCCCAAAATACTCAGAAATGCAGCACAAGCAATAATCATACAGGCACTACAATATTAAACAATAATCAAATAAGAATCAGGGTTACTAAAAAAAAACAAAAAACAACTCTCTGATTTATCATTGTCAGCAACAAAACTTTGATATCACTCTCAACACAGCAGTATTGATAAAATAATACATAATTACTATTAAATTTAATTATATATATATATATATATATATACACATAACATTCTCAATTAATAATAATGACAATTCTGTAATAATAATTTTAAAGACTTAAATATTAATTTGAAAATTCTTGTTACAGTTGGTGAGACAGAAAAGGGGGAAAGTACCGATAATTTACTGCAACAGGAAGACCGGGGTTTGCAAGGAAGTTTAATCCACAAATTGTCATATTTATTTATACATTTTGTAATATAATTGATTAATAAACTAGAATAACTGTAAACATTTGTTTTCTTTTTTTTTTTTAAAACCTTACATCTCATCTAAATCCATGGATACTTCAAAAAAGTCCCCCACGCAGGAGCTGCTAAACATTAGTAGATTTCCTACGATTTACAACATAATAGTGATCTCATCTCTCCATTCAAGAAGCTTGAGAAAACAGAAATTAAAACGTAAACTGGGAATAAGATGTTGATTACCTAAGTTACTTAAAAGTTAGTAAAAATTCTACGAGTACAAATGGTGGTATATTGAGGGATGAAAACAATAAAATACGAACAAGTAAGCTAATATTGGATTTAGAAAAAACATGGATAAAACAATTAGTTATATAAAATTAAAATTTCAACAAGATTAATTAAAAATACAAGTGCGCTTTCACAGTCCTTGTCAATATTACAATTAAAGTTTTCAGGTAATGGCAATACGCTCACATCCAGAACAGGAGAATGGGATAATTAAGGACTTCTAATTAGAGGATGGAAGGATATCGGAGCCACAGAGCCTGCCAAAAGAAAAAAGACACCTCTTGTCCCCTCGACAGAAAAATGGCTATGAATGAGAAGTAATAACAAGAGAGCAATATCTAATGTGAATAAGGGAACCGACAAAAGGCAGTAATATCTTATGTCAAAGGTACAACGGGAAAAATTGCAAAATACTTAAGAAGCAGATACAACATTTGGCACAGATAAAAAAAATTGGGCATATGATACTGAGTATGAAGGGTCCACTCCATAACAAAGTGCCAGGGGTGAATAGTAAAACTTTCGCCAGTGGCTTGGAATACTCGATGCAAGTTAATTAGTTTAGTTGTTTGTTAGCACCAAGGTTGGAGAACATGTCGAAAGTATGAAAAGGTTTCGGACTAAGACTCAGCAATAGCAGAACATTTTTGGCAAAACTTTACATTACATCAAATTTGATGGAGTCAAAGTACTGGCCAAAGTTGATCGCTACCAGACCTAACAACTTGAACGGAGGAGACGTTTTAAGATTAAGTAAACTTTGGAAGCGTATTATCCGACATACCGGACGACTGTTAATCCACAAAAATAGGAACTCTTCAGTCTCAGAGAGAGCCCTAAGGATACGCTAGAAGTATGTCTAACGAAATTTCGGCCAGAAACATGAACACACGGTTGGTATCTCAAGACTTTGATTGTACGATTAATTAATTGTACTTGGAGAGTAGAGAACGTTCAATTCTTCAATTTTTTTTTTTTTATTTCAGGGCTAAGCACATTCAAAGACTATTGTCTTCATCTTCAGAGCTACTTGCGTGTGCTCATTGGGAAAGGCAGCAATTGTCTCAACAAGTTACGTGCAGTCTTTCCCAATGAGTGCATGTAAGTAGCTCTGAAGATTGGAGACAATAGTCTTTGAAAGCGATAAGCTCTGAAATAAGAAACTTGTGAAAATTGTACTTTTTCTTCCCTCCAAGTACACAATATTCTTCACTTCCAACAACACAATTTTAAAATTAATAAATTATATAAAACATTGCGATTAGGCTCATTACAACGAAGATAAAATTTTAGTTTTTCATTATCCCCTCAAACCACCCCCTCCCTCCAAAATCGACTTTAACCATTCCCTTTAGTCTTCCATGAAACTGTTAAACATCCAGTTTTGTCTTCATCAAATAACAAATCATGTAGTTCAGAATGTAAAATCTTAAATGATGATGGCACAACCAAAATATTTGCACATATCTCATACTGTAAACAAGCTTATGTTAAGATTTACAAGGACATGATGACGTACCATCTATTAAATGTCTACTTATAATCTTCCAAGCAATGATAGTACAAATATAATCTTTATCCTTGCATCATAAGCTTTATCATTATTCACATTATTTATTTTTTTATTTGATGGAGATAATAATAAAATCTAAATATTTACCATCATTTAGATAAGTGATGTTCTCAAGAGGCTGTAATTGCCATAAAAGTGATTGTTGAGATTAAAAATCATAACACATTGACTACAATTACTGCCGTCAGTTAATCTCAACCATGAGATGAAACATACAACAGGAATCAGTTATTATTCCATTTAGGACATTAATTATGCTAATAAATTATAGCTAATTATTATCCTCACATTTAACCGATGTAGATTGCCCTTTCATAATAAGAAGTCGTGAACTATGCAAACTACGATTTTAGTAGATTTTCCTTACTGGAAAAGATCAAATTATAAATATCAAGTTCGTTAATGGCTGAAATCGTACCAGTTGGAGAAGGGTTTACACTTGGGAATTTCAAAAATTCGAAATATCTCTTTTTTATGGCCGGATCAAGTAGCCTTCTGAAAAAAAAAAAAAAAAAAAAAAAAAAAAAAAAAAGAAAAAAAAAACCTTCCTACTCATGTCATATTAACTATAAATCATAAGCTTTTATATCATGAGCCACTTCATTCCAAAATTAAATATAATGTATTGTTTTCAATGAACTATTACTTAGTGAGATACATACAAATACGTTATGTGATGGCGTCACCAATTCATATTTTACGTTATTACTAGAAAATGTTCATTTGATTTAGAACATCATGGATATTTTACCATTATTGTAACACTGAAGTTCGTAGTCGTTAAGGTTTAAAATTCTATCGGGTTGGGGAGGGGGGGGGAATTCGAAAATTTAAAATATCTCTGTTATCATATGTTGTAATAAAAGAAGTTACAGAACCAATCTTGCTAAGCTATTGATGTCCTACAATTATTATTACATACAATTTTTGTAGCTTAAATATTAAGGGAATCATTTGTACTTCATTTCACTGAATCCCATATTCCACTTATCGGTTTTTATTTTAGAAATAGAAAATATAATGGGAAAAGAGATACAGCAGCACATGGGAAATCTGCTTAGATTACGCAGTCCCTGCATGACAGAGGTTTTCTACTATTAGTACGATTACTGACGTAGATATATGCATTTTTTGGTTTTACGCTTCAAGAAACCCCAATTCCTACTAGGGTAGAAACATTTTATAGGACCAAACTTGTTAAAATATTGATGTTCTATAATTGTTGTTCTCTGCATTTAAAAAATAGTTATTCGTATTTTCTTGCTTTAGATTATATGATGAGATGATGTCACCACTGTATTGTGTCAGTGCGGGAAATCTGCTTAGTTTACGCAGCCCCTACTTGACGGACTTTTCTACATTGTTGCTCCATCTAATAGTATCGTTATCACCAAGTTTTCTGCCAGTAATTACAGATTTATTATAGCAATCGTTATTGAAATTTTTAGAAGTTCGATGCCA